>SZYD01000662.1:0-255915 GCA_009363875.1 Mikania micrantha
CCTGTTTGTGGGAATCAACTTTTGCAACATAAGTTTATGTTCAAAAAATTCGTGTCAAGGCTATGATGGTGCTAGTAACATGAGAGGAAATGAACGGATTACAAGCACTTGTTCGTGAGTATTGTCCTTGTGCATATTATGTTCACTGCTTTGCTCACAGGTTACAACTTGCCTTGGTTTCAGCTTCAACTGAAATTATTCCAGTAACAACAATTCTTTTCAAACTTGGTTTTTACTATTAATGTTGTTTGTGCTTCTAGTAAGGCGTCATGATGAGTTACAAAAGGCAAAGGCAGATGAGATTCAAAAGTTGTTAGATTTGGGTGAAATTGGATCGGATCGGGACTAATCAAGTTAGGACATTAAGTAGACCTGGTGATACACGTTGGGGTTCCCATTTTAAGTCCGTTTGTAGTTTGATTGAAATGTTTGATGTTACTCGAGTTGTTCTACAGGGAATTATTGAAGACTTATCTCATACTTCATTCACAACGTGGAGATGCTCTAGATACAGCTTACGGTTATTTTGCAATCATTTGAGTTTGTGTTATTCTTCACTGATGAAGGAACTAATGGGAAAAACCAATGATCTTTCTAAAGCACTACAAAAGAAATCCCAGGATATTCTTAATGCCATGGAGTTAGTTTCATCAACAAGGATAATCTGAACACTTTTAGAAACATGGATGGGATTCTTTTTTGCAAAGGTAACCTTTTTTTGTAATAAACTTCAAATAGATTTGCCAGATATGGAAGCTCCATACACTTCAACTCGGTATCGACCTCGGAAAAAAGATCTTCATGTTACATTTGGACATTATTACCGAGTAGATTTGTTTAATGCCATATTAGACAAACAACTACATGAGTTGAATAGTAGATTAATGAGGAAACGATTGAGTTGTTTATCTCTTAGTTCAAGTTTAACTTCAAAGAGATAAATGTTGATGAGATTTGTCTTCTTGTTGAAAAGTATTATCCTCAAATTTTAGCGATCAAGAGAAAGATTCAGTTACGATATCATTTGGAAATTTTTTAATATGAGAAGTCAAAGAATATCAACTTCAGTGGCGCATCAACAATTTCTGATCTATGCAAAAGTCTTGTGGATACTAAGAAACGTGAAACATACTATTTGGTTGATAGAGTGATTCGGTTAATTCTGACACTTCCGGTTTCAACTGCAACAACAGAGAGAGGGTTTTCAGCAATGAAGATATTCAAGAAATCGTCTTCGCAATAAGATGTCAGATGATTATCTTGCGAATAGCTTGGTGATTTACATAGAGAAGGAAATTGCCGAAAACTTTGACTCGGAATCCATAATCGAAGAATTTAAAAATCTTAAAGGTCGTCGCGCTGAGTTGTAATCTTCTTTAAGGTACTTAACTTTTCCACTCATCATGATAATTATTTAAATCTTTGTTTCTTTTAAAAAATATACTTTTTATTGTTTGATTGTTTGACCCGACCCGACCCGAATCGCCAACGCGAACATTTAACTGTTAGCGTTAGGCCGTTAGAGAAAAAAATTTTATATGTGGCAAAGTTTCGCCCCCCCTAGGCTTTCATTCAAGCTTCGCCACTGGGAAAACGTACACTACTAAGCGAAAAAACAGGGGGGGCGGTCGCCCCCCCCCGTCCCTTCTAACCTGCGCCACTGCCCAGAACCATAAAAATACGAAGAATAACAAATTTCAACATGGGTGTCCCGCTCGTAATCTGATCCAACCATGGGCGCCCCGCCCGTAATCTAATCCAACCATGGCACGTGGGAGGTTTCTATTGGCGTAAATCATAGGCGGCGCCCTTGTAATTGTATGCGCCGGCCCCCATAAAGGTGATGGTCATTTGGGCGTACGGTCCTTTTTTAGGTAAAAGTGAACAAATAAGAAATTAAATTGGGGCTGTTCAAATAAAAAAGGGAATTAAATAGGGAATTGACTTAAAAAAACCTTTGAGTCAACCTTCAGTCAACGGTAAAAGTCGTTAAGTCTACTCGGCCCCTGAAACACGAAACATACCATCACGTTATTTCGCGTGGGGACCGCGCAAAGTTTACTCATCCACGTGTCTCTCGTCAAAAAGAAATAAAGTACAAGTACTTTACTTGAGGGGTATTTTCAGAATTCAGGGAAAATTACGTCGAGTTTTAACTATATTTTAGATTAATTATACCAAGAATTTTATATTCATAACAATTAGACATCAATTTTTTTTTGTTGTTTAAAAAACAGCCAAACTACCCTTTTCTAATATTTAAAATAATTAAAATAAAATAAATAGTGATAAAAAAACTAAAAAGAGATGATTATATGAGAGTTTACATTGTCATCAGAAATTTTAAACAGAAAAAAGGTGAGCAGTGTCACCCTAGCTTTGGTTAAGACCTTGAATATAACCATTCAAATGTTACAACTGAACCCTAGCCGTGTGCCCCAACTTCACTGCCCTTAAATTTTGATCTCGCCAGCTATTGTCATCAAAAAGGAAGGATAATGTTAAAGTGGTTCAAACTAATGTATTCTAAATATTACCTGTAAGATTACCCATAAACATAAATCACTGAAATCTAATTCCCTTAAAAATATGTGGTTTAAGAAGCTTTATTTGATGTAATAGTTTGACCAATGATTAAAGTATTTATGCGTGAAGAAATTTATTTAAAAAAATATGATTTATTATCTATTTTAGTAGAGTTCTTTTTATTTTATAATCAATTTTCATCTCATGCGGCATGAGGCTATACCCTATGTGGATTATTTTGGTCATTAAAATAATAGTTTAAAAACAAATTATTTAATATTAAAGAAAACATGATTTATTATTTATTTAGGTAGAGTTCTTACTGGTTGGACCGGTCGAACCGGATGCCACTATAAATATATATAATAATCCAAAAATTTTTTAAAATTACAAATATCTTTAATCAAACATAATCAATGTTTAAACAAACATAATCATATTCAAAAAAAATATAGATTTTTGTTTTAATGCTTCATTCTTGGTATTTTAGTAAAAAAAAAAAACCGAAATCCGGTCCGACCAATTAGCCGGTTCTCGGTCCGACCGGTGAACCAGCTCTACCGGCCGATTCGTTTAAAGGCGTTTCACATGCTTATTTTGGATTGGCCAGCCCCCGGTCGTCGGTTCTGAAAACCATATTAAATAAACATATAAACATATAATTTGCTAATGACCTGAAAGAATTTGGTTCTCTCTCATGTCAAGGAAGTGAGACATTTTGAAATAAGCTATTCAAGAATAGTGGAAACGTTTCATACTTCAGAAACAAGCATCTTAAACAAATTGATCAACCTTTTTAATCATTTTTTAAATAACAAGTAATGAAGCATGAGGAAAATAAAAGTCAAGTGCTTTCCAAAACTAAAGCCTAAAATAAACGTTTTAACCCATAGATCCCATGCATTGTTTAATCTATTAGCGTAGTTTCTATTATGACATATAAACTCGTAATGTCAATGTACCCATTTAAATATGGGTACTTGATATTAGTTGTTAAAAAAAACAAGTAATGTCAACATTAAATAATATATTTATTACTTTAAATATATTCCAAAACATGGGTTATTTCGGTAATTTTCACTAGACCAAAAATGGGGTCTTTGGTCTATTACCTTAACAGTCACTCCATATAATTATATAAATCAAACCACCATTGTCCCTTTCTTTCAACAACCCCGGAGGCACTTATAACAAGCTCTAAACTTTTATCAATCTTTAGCCTTCATATAATACACTTGGCTTGCTTATATACCTTTAAACTCCACCATGTTCTCGATCATTAGTTTTCTATGCGGTTCGCCACACCGCGATTTTAAAAGATCGGATACGTATAGACGAGATAAAAACACGGTGCACCTGGGTGACAAAAAGCCCAAAATGTCTAAATTAGCAAGTGGTTTGAGTAGTAAAGCTTTGTTAATGGCCAAGATGATTTCATGGAGGAAGGTTGACGATGGACGATGTGATGATGATGATGATGATGATGATATGGCGGTATGGAAGCGGACAATCATCATGGGAGAACGATGTCGGCCTCTCGATTTTTCTGGGAATATTTCGTACGATAACAACGGGAATTTGATCTCTGAAAGTCCTTGTAAACGTGTTGATATCGATGGAGACAAAATTTGTTTACCACAACCATGAATATATAATTACGAGTTTATTGATTTCAATTCATGTGTTTTATTTTATTTTGAGATTTTTTTTTTTTTGGAAAATTGTGATTTTTAGTGGTTTTCTATTGGCTTAATTATTTCTATGATTGAACAAATGATGTATTGATCCGTGTTTACTAATTTTAAATTTGTACTAACATGTTTTGATTTTTATAAATCGTAATACGTATGTTAACCATGAATCATTTATTTTGGGATAGAAAATATTAATTCAGTGATTTGATTTTTTGTTTAACAAGGATTGGGATTCTATATTAATATTGTTTTCATTTTTATGGATTTGTGACACTTTTAAGTTTTGATTTGTTTTTAGTAGCGTTTTCTTTGAATTTTAGTGTGTTACTACAATAGTTAGCCGGATGATGCTTGGTTGTTTGGTTGGACTGGTTTTAGCCATAGGGTTTGAACTTTGAAATGTAAAGAAGCCCTTTGAAAGATGCCTGGCTAACGAACCCTCGGAAACACCTTCTTATGGTCAACTGAGTAAGATATATGTTAGCTTTCTTGTATAAGCAATTGAAAAAAAGCTTGGAGGGGGCCGAAGAATTTTTAGAAAGAAAACGGAGGGACTGAAGGATTTTTAGGAAGAGAACGGATGGGGCCGAATGATTTTTAGGAAAAAACGAAGGAGATCGAATGATTTTCCAACAAAATAATACTGAATCGACCCTTCTAACAGAAAAACAGAGGGTCCGGAGAGAACCGTCCCTGTATGCAGTGGTACGCAGACAGATTTTTTTCAAATCGATGTGGTTTAGCTCAAAGAAAATCACAACCGGCTCTTGGTGGAACTGGTTTGGGTTTGGAAACGCTTTTTAAAGGGAGGAGTGATTTTTTAGCTGATTTTTTACTACTTTTGATAGTTAGTCGGTTTGAGTCAAGTTGGAACTAGATTGGATTAGCATTAGCTTGAAACCAAAACGGTTTCGGATCGGTTATTCAGTTCGGTTTGCAATCATTTTTTTTTCTTTTCTTCGCAGTTGACTTGTATATTTGTATGTATCAATGTATGGATGTAATATGTATGATAGTTATGAAGGGAGCTATAACTCTATAAAGGGCTTCGACCAAGCTTAATGGACTGGATATATTTGGATCCAGACCTAAGTGTTAAAGCCCGATATGGCATGTTATTTAGTAGTTACTACCATTTGATTTTTGTATTATGAGGACCAAAATGAACAACCTTTTAATGAATTCGTGTTACTTTTGTATAATTTTTTTTTATTTTTTTAATATATAACTAGTAATTTTACTTACCGCAAGTTGCAACGGTGTGTTGAATTTATGTCATCAAATGATAACATATCATTTGATTCAACTTACTTCTGAACAAAATTTAGAGCAATTGAAACACATAAGATAAGCACAAATACATATTTCGTTTAATTCTAGTCGTTTTGAAAAAAATTACATTAAAGCATGGATCAACTTGAATTTATAGATACACGTATATAAAATTAAGCACTTAAGAAATTTGTTTTATTTATGTTAAGGAATGAAAAATGTAAGTTTAAACTTTTATACACTTAAGGAGGTTAAAAGGTTATTTACGAAGTTTTTAAATATTTGATAAATAAAAATGTCAATCACGAAAACAGAGTGGAACAATTAAGAAACAAAAGAATAAATCCTAAATTTTAAAAACTTAAAGAAATGAAAATGATTTTTTTATAAAGTTTTAAAAAAATTAAAGAGACTAGAAGTAAAAATTTAGGAAGTTAAGTTATGGGTAACAATTGTGAACGAAAAAAATCCATCAACCTTTTTTTCTAAGTTCCATAGGAATGTTTTATAAAAGATTAAAAAAAGCACATAAATTTACTAACAAATAGAGACATATCAGATGCAAAAAAAATTTATGCATATGCTACTAATCCTAGATGCTATTGATCAATAAGTCTTGCAAAATAAGTGTGTTGGGTCGGGTTGGGTAACGAGTTGAACTGGTGTTGGTTAGGATAAGTTTAAAGAAAAATCAGTTTAGGTTTAAATGAGTCGTTTTAAAAAAAACATTAATTTAGTTTAAGTTAAAATTAATTGTTACTAAAAAATAATTAATTATTTGAATAATCTTTAATGATTTTCTCATTAAATATATTATTAATCATTTTTACCCATTTGAATCTATATTATTCATATAGTTTTAGTTTACCTATTCACTCGTATTGTATTAAGGGATTACCTATTTCAACTCCATTTATTCTATAGTGTTAGCCATTTATACTTAAAATACAATACTTGTTCACCACCAAAATCAACCTAATCAGATTGTTTTTAGTCAAGATTGTCAAATCTACTGATCAATAATAATTTGTATTACTGACCAAGTTGTCACTAATGCAATTACCACTTACGACTAAGACACAAAGTTGTCACTGTGGCTAGTAGGGCTGTAAACGAACCGAACGAACACGAACGAGCCCTTTTTCGTGTTCGTTCGTTTAACTTTTAACTTGTTCACGAACGCTTACCGAACGAAAATTCTTGTTCGTGTTCGTTCATTAAGGAATTTAGCTTGTTCACGAACGGTTCATGAACGCTAACGAACACATGTTATTTACACAATAAAAATCAACATTTTTAATCTCAAGCAATGGAGATAACCATTCATAAATATATAAATTAAGATATAAAAGTATTAAACTAAAAATAACTTAAGTATTATTGTATTAAACTAAAAATTAAAAATAAACAACACATTTAATGAATAAATATAATAAATGAACTTAACCGAACATAAACGAACGTAAACGAACATGTTACCGAACGTTCACGAACACAAATGAACGAACTCGATCTCTGTTCATGTTCGTTCATTTAACTAAATGAACGAAATTTCTTGTTCGTGTTCGTTCGTTTAAACAAACGAACATAAACGAATTTCCCTCCGAACGGTTCACGAACTGTTCGCTGAGCGTTCGATTCGTTTACAGCCCTAGCGGCTAGCTATTACAAATGACCAAATTTTTGATATTTAATGATTCGTTGCCATTGAAGATTTAATTTATATACGATTTTTCAACATTCATGCAAATAAAAACTTTCACTAGTATTTACAAGCAAATTAAAACTGACCTTTTTTATTCTTTTAAATCAATTAAATTCATATACTTTTTAAGATATTTATTTTGGCTTATATTATGTTAAGGTATTTTGTTAATCTCATCTTATTTTATGTTATGATGTTAATCATTTAAACTGAAAATACAATAATTGTTAACCAAAATCAAATTATTTCTCTTAATTTGAGTCAAGATTGTCAAACATAACAATTATTTCAAGATTCTTTTCTTAATTTATTACCTTGGATATACAAAGGTGATGATGAAAAAATATTTTATTTTAATTTTAGAAAGAGTTAATTGCAAAAATGGTCCCTGTGGTTTGACCAAATTGCAGATTTTTCCTCAAATTTGAAAAATTGCAAATTTAGTTCAAACATTTAAAGTTAATTGCATAAATGGACCATATGGTTTGATCAGATTGCAGATTTGGTCCCCAAACTTTAAAAATTGCAAATTTAGTTCAAACATTTAAAGTTAATTGTATAAATGGTCCATGTTGTTTGATCAGATTGCAAATTTGGTCTCCAAACATCAAAAATAGCAAATTTAGAATAAAAATAATTCACAAATCTAAATTAAATATCAAAAAATATTAAATTAATTTAAATATTCTTAAAATAATTTGTATTATCTATTAAATTTAATTAAAATAGTTGTATTCATATTCATTTATTAAAAAAACAACAAAAATATTGAATAATAAACATTAAATATACAAGATAATATTGTTTAAATAATTTGCGAATTGAAAATCTTGTATATTTAATGTTTATTATTCAATAGTTTTTGCTATTTTTTGAATCAATGAATATGAATACAACTATTTTGTATAACTTCCATATGTTAAACAAATTATTTAAATAATGTTTATATTATTTTAAAAATGTTTAAAGTATTTTAATAAAGTTTAAATATTTAATTTGGATTTGTGAATTATTTATATTTTATATGTGCAATTTATAAAGTTTAGAGACTAAATCTGCAATCTGCTCATACCATAGGGACCATTTCTGCAATTAACTTTTTATATTTGGACTAAATTTGCAATTTTTAAAATTTGAGGACCAAATATGCAATCTGATCAAACCATAGGGACCATTTATGCAATTAACTTTATAAATTGCACATGTAGAATATAAATAATTCACAAATCCAAATTAAATATTTAAACTTTATTAAAATACTTTAAACGGTTTTAAAATAATATAAACATTATTTAAATAATTTGTTTAACATATGGAAGTTATACAAAATAGTTGTATTCATATTCATTGATTCAAAAAACAACAAAAACTATTGAATAATAAACATTAAATATACAAGATAATATTGTTTATATTTAATGTTTATTATTCAATAGTTTTTGTTGTTTTTTGAATCAATGAATATGAATACAACTATTTTGTATAACTTCCATATGTTAAACAAATTATTTAAATAATGTTTATATTATTTTAAAACTGTTTAAAGTATTTTAATAAAGTTTAAATATTTAATTTGGATTTGTGAATTATTTATATTCTATATGTGCAATTTATAAAGTTTAGAGACTAAATCTGCAATCTGCTCATACCATAGGGACCATTTCTGCAATTAACTTTTTATATTTGGACTAAATTTGCAATTTTTAAAATTTGGGGACCAAATATGCAATCTGATCAAACCATAGGGACCATTTATGCAATTAACTTTAAATGTTTGGACTAAATTTGCAGACCAAATATGCAATCTGATTAAACCACAGGGACCATTTATGCAATTAACTCTTTTAAAAACTTAGTTATTCAACTAGTTTAAAACTTCTAATTAGTTATTAATGTTAAATTTTATGTACGTATATAGGTAAATATGATACTAAACATACAAGGATATAATTCCTACTTGAATAGCGGTTAAAAGCTTAAAAAAACCAATAAAACTAAGAAATGAACTTTTATACAACTTTTGGAAAGAGAAACAGAATCTTGTTGTCTCAATGCTTTAAGTCTTTTTGCAAATAAAAGTTGCCTCAAACTAAAGTGTCATATAGGATTCTTTGCATGTGGTGTAACATATTAGATTGTGTGCGTACGTACATCCATACATTAAATAAATTGCATGCTATCAGTTATTGCATATTTGCATTGCTTCACCTCCAAATATTGCTATATATTCTGAAATGGAAATAATAAGTTAATTTAAATCAATTTCTTAATTACATGTCCAGAAAGTAAGCAAATTCAATATAATATATTTAACTTAGACCATACGATCATGGTGAATCTTTTTATAGGTTTTGTAACCTTAAAACGCATATCATATTGTGATCAACTTATAAATTTATGTTAGTATTCGTTAACTTTTTAAAACTAGCGTAAAAAACATATGGATATCAAAGCTAATATGAAAAATTAAGTTATAATCCTCTCGTGTGATGCCATCATGACGGATATATATACCACTATAAAACACTCAATATTCCTACAAAATCTTCCGACAACTTACTGACAAACAAAATTTCTTTCAACATAGCGACAAAATTAATAACACCAAAATTTCCGACATTTTTTCCGTCAAAATAACTGCTATAAATAATTTTGTCGCTAATCTGTGGGAATTGTTTTTGGAAAATCATCAGAAATGTTTTTCCTACGAGGCTTTTTCCGACAGACGTGTTTTGTCAGTATTTTGCCGCTATTTAGTTGTTTCCAACAAGTATTTTGTCGAAAAAGATTCTGCTTCTTGGTAGTGATATTGCCTCACTAAGTAAGCTTGATTATAAGTTATTTCATATTGTATTAACCTTTCTACTTAATATCATATGCACTTATACATGCTTAATTCATGTCTAATTATTCAAGCTCATATACATTTGATTAGAATCTGGAGGTCAAGCCACATCATACAAGTAACCTCACTATTTTAGATATAATTTAGTACGTATGTCGGTATGTGCATATTCTATTAGCAACAACATGATATATATGTATATAGGGGAAGGTTTCCCTAAAAAGTCTTTTTTGCCTAAGAAGGCTAAGAAAGATTTTTAAAAACTCGAAAACCGACCCAAACAAACTCCGATTGAATTCATTTTTACATCATTGGAACCGGCTTATAATTCCCTAAAACCTAAACCTTAAATAATAAACAATAAACCCTAATCATAAAATCAAAACTATAAAAACAAACCCTTAACATAAAAATAAAACCTAAAAGTTAATAAAATATGCCTTAAAATCCAAACTCTAAAACTAGTTGTTAAAGCTAAAACTAAAAATCCAATATTGTAGGGTTTGATGAGACGGTTCCAATGCCATCGAAATGAGTTCAATCGGTGTTCGTTTGGGTCGGTTTTAGAGTTTTTAAAAATCCTTTTTAGCCTTCTTAGGCAAAATAGACTTTTTATTTGATCCTTGCCCTATGTATATATATGTAATTAAGCAATTTTAATTAGTGTAAAAAAATAAACTAATTTTAATTCTAAATTCAATTTCTTCAAAATTGCAATAACATTGACAAATTTTAATTTCTTAAAATAAAATACCTTGATCAAACACACCCAGCATATCTCAATATATCATAACTAAAGTTCATGAAGTTACTTTATCTCAATCTTCATATTCGGGAATGTTTGTGTCTTTTGTCTAATTCTTTAAATCCTCAAAATTACGCACTATCACATTACAACACACACATATGTATAGGGTGATTGAGTTAAAAAAAAAAAAAACTCTTTGTTTTGAAGAAAACTAAGAAATTTCACACTAACCAATCAATTTTTAACTTTTTTCATGTTTTTTTATTATAAAGTTACAATGTTGTAAGTAATAAAATTTACTTAAGATATGTAAATTATGAAATTACATATATGTAACTGATGTTTCTAAAAGTGGTCTAAGAAATAACTAAAAACACTAACTTAAACCTAACTTAATTACAACGAGTTAAAACCGAAAATCCTAAACTAAACCACTACGACAGGCAAGTGTACCTATCAATTGTAGAATAGCTAATGAAAGTCCGGATATCGAACCCACGAGACACTGACTTAACGAAACAAGATTAGAAAATGATTTAAAACAAAGAGGGGGGGTTTTGAATAAAAATGACAAGTATTAAATTAATTAAACTAATTATCCTAATTAAATTAGAAAAATTAAATTCAACTAATATTAAACCCTAAAATCAGATTAACAAATTTAATTAGAAGAAATGACTTACAATTTTAGAAAAACTTAAATAATTGGGAAAAACTCTACTTAGGTAGAATTCATGTTTGTAATTATTGACACTATTACTTTGTTTGATACGATGGAACTAGGATCTTAAACAGCAAAATATAGGTAACCTAATGGATTCTGGATCAATTACCAGATGTAACCAACTAAGAAAACTTAATCTTGCAATCAACACACTAGTTAGTTGAATCACCTTCCGGATTTTTCCAATAACACTTTTGTACTCAAATGAACAAGTCGCATTCCTGATTTTCTTATTCCAATACATCAAAGATGCAAGGAGTAATCTTAAAATGTCTAATTTGACACGAAATGACAATAACACTAAGTTTTTCAAATAACTATCCCTTACGGGTAATTACTAAGAAAACCTTAATGCTAAAGATCACACGACAAGTCTATCACCTTTCGGATTTCTAAACTTAGATACACATGAAACCCTAAAAACATCAATCACATCTTTTCCTATGGCTAGTGATATCAAACAAGCCATAAACTAGTCATAACACCAAGTCGATGACCTAATACGCGTCTAACACTGAAAGACATTCAATAAACACGTATGGAACATGATATGAACTGATATAATCAAGATTAGATATGCAAAACTCATCTAAATGACATACTAAGATCTGTTACAAAAGTGTTTTCCATCAAAAATTAAAACCATGGTCAATAGTTATCTATTATCCATCAAACATTCATTCTAACCTAAGTAGAATCAAAGAACTAGCCAAAATACATCATCATCATCAGTCAATAACAATCATAAACAACAGAATGAAATGTAATAAAATGCTGAAAATTAAGAACAAGTGATAAACAAAAAGTGACCAAGATGGATTCACATGAAAACCAAGTCTCCTAACTCTCCAATGCTTCCAAATGCTTCCCTAATGCTCCAGAGATGCTCCTCTGCTTCAAAAATGGTCGAATATCATGATTCAAACGGCTGGGGAGCGTCTCCTCTTTATTCTCACATTCAACTTGACTTTTTTCAAAATTCAAACACCGTCGCGTACCGCTAAGCACATTTAAACCAATCTCCGCGCACCGCGATGGACAAAACAAGCGGGCACTTCCGAATTCCTTAGCGTACCGCGAAGGTTTTCTTCTCCACCATAGCTTACCTCGATGATTTCAGAATGATTAAAATTTGTCTTTTTCTCTTGAATTCAACCGGGGCTCGATTCCTTCGGGTTTCGAACTCTATTTCCGCTCATTTCACTCGACAAACCTGTAAAAACCACAAAATGTAAAAAGAAACTAAAAATAACCCTAAACGACGTATTTACAACTTAAAATCGACTCAAAATTACTTAAAAACCGGATGTGTTTTACAACCCATCAGTAACTCACAAAGTTTCGTATATAACTCATAAAGTTACATGTAGTTCATACAATATATACATATGTAGCGTACAAATCATACATATATATTAACCTAAGCTACATATATTTTTTTATTTGTTTTCTTTAGATTTCTAACCTTATAATACAATGAAATAAAAAATAAAAACAAAACAAAATTGATTGATGATGATTATGATTACTTTTCTATTTTTTTCTAAAATGAAGACTTTCTTTAGAATCCTCACACAGTCACACGTATACACACTTATATGTAATCATCCACTAAAAACCCACTTTTAAAGTATTAACCCGTGATAATACGTCAATACCAATCCTTTTTTTTTTTGACATCATTGTCACTATAATATAACAAAATCATATATGTTGCTCAAACTTACACCATATAATTTAAAATCTTAAACGATACTAAGTTTACATATATATATAGGGTAAGGAGTGAATAATAACCCAACTTAATTGCGGTAACCCATTAACCCTGGTAAAAAACGCTCAAATCGCAAAAAAAAAATTTTCATGGTTTTTTTTATGCAAAAATAGGGGGGGCTCCTTTTTTAAGCGTTCGCTAATTCACAAGCGTTAAAAAGTTAAACGAAATGTAAGTTTGTGTTACACTGCGAACATTTATTTAAGTGTCGCAGTGTAACGCAAACTTACATTTCGTTTAACTTTTTAACCCTTGTGAATTAGCGAACGCTTAAAAAAGGAGCCCCCCTATTTTTGCATAAAAAAACCATGAAAATTTTTTTTTTGCGATTTGAGCGTTTTTTGCCAGGGTTAATGAGTTACAGCAATTAATGAGGGTTATTATATGATCCTTTTCCTATATATATATATATGTAAACATTAATGATGTTAATAAACCAATATTTAGATTGATATTGACGCCTTATTATTATGATTATCACTTTAAAAGTTAGTTATTACATATTTTATATTTTTACACACACACAGAGATATATATATATATATATATATATTAGTATCAAATATGAACATAATTTTGCTAAAAACGTATATTTTGTATTAAATTTTTATTTTTATTGTATATTTTCTGTTTTTTTTGTGGTAATTTTTTTACTGAATTTTTATCTTTTTAGTAGATTCTTTTACTACATTTCTATTTTTATGTTTTAAGCAAAATTATGTTTTTAGTGGATTCTCACTATACATATATATATATATATATATATATATATATATATATATATTCCATTTTATCTTACTAATCCAAAATAATATGTTAAAATTAATCCAAATTTTTGTTTTTTCAATATTATTATTACAAATGTACATTTTTACTTTATTTTATGTGTTACACCCGTTTTAAAGTATACATTAGTGTAAACTCATAAACGTATAATTTACTTAGGCATATAAAATAAGAAGGTGTCATGTATTGTAATAATTATAATCGGCAAAACCAACGATACGATTTAATCTTAATTGTTTATCTCGAGTTAATGAGATAAAACATGTTATTTAATTTCTACACAGAGATGAATATTTTGAAACCTAATTAAGTTTATATATGTGTATACATATTTTTTAAATATATTATTTAGTGTTATTTTGTTCTTGATTTTTGTGCATTTAATATATTTTTGTTATTTTATTATTGTACTGTACATATTAAAAGTATACGAAAAAAGAGGCAATAACGTGTTTGAAAATACAGGCTAAAAAGCATAATTTAAAAAATATATATAGCAACAGAATACTCATTTTAAATATAAAAAAATGTTTGTTTTTATAATATATTTTTTAAATAATGTCATATATAAAATTTATAATCATCTAAAAAAGTATTAAAACATGAAAAAAAATTAACAAAAATAGGTACGACTAAAATATTGTTTAATTAACCTTTTTTCCACAATTTGACGTCAAAACTATAAATTATAAATATAACATCCTTAGATTATCCATATACTTTTTGCATAAATATCTTTTTTATTATAAGTAGCATGGACGGATGTAGTTTATTGGTATCGATGTCACCGGACATCATTGATTTTTGTGCGTATATGGATATTTACGAACGGTGTTTTTAAGTGACAGCATCGGTTTTTGGACCAGTGACAGCACCGATTGCAACGGCTAGTGTTGAAAGAGTTTTTTTTAAATGAAGCATGTGAAAAAGAAACTATGTAAGAAGATAGGAGATGGGTATATGAATGATTCTTGCATTTGTTATACTGAAAAATGGTTATTCCAACAAGTTTTGGGTCGAATATGTAATGCAACATTTTTAAAAAATGAAAACTCATAAGAAAAAACTTTAAATATATTTTTTTAATTTGTAAAAACTATCGAATTTATATTATGTGTTTTTTAATTTCTATTCACAATTTTTATTTGATCGCTTTTTAATATGTGATGTGTGTTACCCGACCCGAACGGTAAAACCAACCCGAAAATTTTAAGTCTGGTACTATAAAACTAGAACATACAAATATAATGACATCATTGAATAAAAATCCTGGATCCGCCACTGATAAGTAGTCATGATACAAAAACCTTATAGTTAATTAAACTTGAGCCTTTACAACAGTTTAATTAAAAGCGAAATTCTTGTGGTTCAAAGTGATCTCAATGGCGGTGAGGTGTCGTTATCCGTCCTTCCGATCTAGAACAGAGGTTGCGAATATTAACCCATTAGATTGCCCACAGGGCCAAAGCCTCGAGAATGCTCCAACAGTCAACTCATATGCATACAGTCATGTGTGTGTATATATATATATAGGGGTTGGATCCACTAAGAAGAGATTTTTGCCTAAGAAGAGTAAGAAGCAATAGAAATTTGACACGTGTCATCATAAAACAATAATACAGTACAAAAAACGAAATACAGTACAAAAGGAAACAAAATCCAATACAAAAAATCAAAAATCCAGTACAAAAAATCAAAAATCTAGTACAAAAAAAATCCAGTACAAAAAAAATAAAATATAGTACAAACAACAAAAATCTAATACAAAAAACCACAAAAATCGAGTATAAAAAAATATAGAACAAATCTAGTACAAAAAAAATAAAAATGTAGTATAAAAAATAAGATTTTATACCTAAATTATGTGACACGTGTCAAATTCTTATTAGTTCTCACTCTTCTTACACAAAAAACTCTTCTTATTTGATCATTCCCCTATATATATAAGTATAAACATTATATAGGTGATATATATATATATAGGGAAGGGTATAAAAAATAACCCTCTTCTTTGCTACAACTACATAACCCATTTCAACCAATAAAAAACTTACACATAATGTTTTCATTAAAATATTAAAAAGGGCATTCTAGTCATTTTAATTTTATAAGTTTCCCCCACTCTTTTTTAAACATTAATAACTTTTTTATAATATATTATTTTTTTAAAAAAATTGCACCATTATATTCGTCTCATTTTTCTCTTTAATTCCGTTATAGTCTCGACTAATTTTTTTTTACCTTTTTTAGATGCCGTATATTTACATCATTGTAACGAGCTTAAAATATAACAAATTTATTTGAAATTTTTTCTAACAATGATAAATTACAGTGATGTAATTTTACATTGACGTAATTTACCGTGATGTAATTTACATTGATGCAAAATTCGGTTTCGGTTTTTTTCGGTTAATTCGGTTACGGTTCGGTTTTTTCGGTTAATTTGGTTCCGTTTCGGTTTTTCAGTAAATTCGGTTTCGGTTCGGTTTTTTTGGCTTTTTGTTCATCCTAATTTTTAACGAGCCTAAATACAACAAATTAGTTTAAATTTTTTTCGAACAATGATAAATTACATCACTATAATTATCATTGTTAGAGAAAAAAATCAAAATAATGTGTTCTATTACATCACTGTAATTATCATTGTAATTATCATTGTTAGAGTAAAAAAATAAAATAATGTGTTATATTACATCACTGTAATTTATCATTGTTAGAAAAATTCAAAATAATGTGATATATTTATGCTCGTTACATCAATGTAAATAATGGACAATGAGAAGAAAAAATAAAAAAGGTAGTCAACATTATAATGGGCAATAAAAAGAAACTTACATCACTGTAAATAATGTGTTACGTCACCGTTAATTATGTTATTGTAAATTACTTCATTTTGTGTTACATTACTTCATTTTTTGTTATATTACTGTAATTTATCATTATTAGAAAAGAATTCTAATTAATTTGCTATTTTTAAGCTCGTTACAATTACTGTAAATACATGACATCAAAAAAAAAAAAAAAACTAGTCGAGACTATAACGAAATTAAAGAGAAAAATGAGACGAGTATAATGGTGCAATTTTTTTAAAAAAATAATATAGTATAAAAAAGTTATGAATGTTTAAAAAAAATGGGGTAAACTTTACTTATATAACAAATGTCCTAAATGCCCTTTATATTAAAAAAAATGAAAAAAAAGGAATCTGACACGTGTCACGATCCTATACACTTTTCTTTTTAAACTAACCATTGGATGATGGTTATGTAGTTGTAACAATATTTAAGGGTTATAAAAAATTCCATGCCCTATATATATATATATATATATATATAGGGAATGGATCAAATAAGAACCCACCATAATTGAGAGAACTCAATAACTCTCATCCAATGGTTCAAATTTCCAAGATTAAATATAATGGTGACATGTGTCACTAATTAACTTTTAATACAAAAGGACATTATGGTCTTTTGTGTTAATTACAAAAATCAGATTTAATACAAGAGTGACAAGTGTCACACTCTTAAAAAACCATCTATTTTCTATTTTTTAAATTAAAGTTCCCCCTTGATTTTTATACACTTATAACTTTTTTATACTACGTTATTTTTTTATAAAAATTACACCATTAAACTCGTCATATTTTTCTCGTTAATTTCATTATAGTCATGCCAAATTTTTTTCGGGTGTTCGTAATTACACTAATGTAAAAAACATAAATACAATAATTTTTCTCTTTTTTCAAAAATTTTCCATCAATTTTTTTTTCTCTTATCTTAAATATATATTACAAACTTATTTTTTATTATAAAATTTAGTTAATTAGATAAATTTATATCAAATAAGATAGAAAGTTAGATAATTGTAACGTAAAAAAAAATAATAAGTTACAGCTCGTTACATCAGTGTAACGACTCGTTACATCAGTGTAATTATGAACACTTTGAAAAAATTCAGCTCATTACATCAGTGTAATTAGGAACACTTTGAAAAAATTCAGCTCGTTACATCAGTGTAATTACGAACACTTTGAAAAAATTCAGCTCGTTACATCAGTGTAATTTCGAAAACTTTAAAAAAATTTGACAAAAGTATACTTGAATTAAAGATAAAAATGTGAGAAATTTAATGGTGTAATTTTTTTTAAAAAATAATAATGTATATAAAAGTTATGAAGGTTTAAAAAATTGAGGGGTAAACTTTTATTTTAAAAATTAAATCAAGTACACCACACAAATCTCCAAAATACCCTTAAAGAAATCTCCACCACTCATTTTTCCCAGATTTAATATGGACCACACATTTCAAATTTATTAAATTAGACAACCAATCAAATTAGGTTTATGGGTTATCTCAATTACCATGGGTTCTCATTCACTCCTTACCCTATATATATATATATATATATATATATATATATATATATATATATATATATCCTAAAGAATCACAAGTATAATATATCTATATATCATAAGATAAAGGAATTTTATGTATTGCTCTATTGAATATAAGTGGGAGAACGAAGGATGAAAAGCCCCTAACATTGTTAGATTACGATTCTTTAATTTCATAGAGAAGTGGTGTTGTAATTTTGATGTAAATATTTGTACAACCATTACTCAATACTAACGCAGACTTTAACTTTGAACTTTTTAACTCTATACTTGATACATAAGTAAATTTTAATGTCATACGTTATAATTTTATGAGTTAATTAAAAGATTTATATTCTTGCATCTCTTATTTTGATTTTTCATATTCTATTCTTTTATAATATATTGTTTATTGATTAACATTTTGTTTCTTATTTCATACATTTACTATTTAATATTTTATTTAACATTTGTTATACATCTGTTATTAAATATTAATTATTCATAATCACCAACCAGTCCTTTTTATAATTTGCTAAAAAAATATGCATTCTTGCAAATATATATATACTCTGATCGTATATATTACTCTGATCGAATTTGAATACCCTGTCTTGGGTTTACTTACAGGTCAAAAAGACCAACAAAGTTGTGAGAGATTTAAGGAAATTTAAAAACAAAAAGATAATTACCAAAAATAAAAGGTGATAAAATTACTAAATGACCCTTTAATTTAAATAAAAAAACTAAAAAAGAAAAAATTTGATTGGTTGTAGTGAGTTTTCTTGGTTTTTTAAAAAATGAAGAGTTTCATTTGAACCCTCCCCTATATATATATATATATATATATATATATAATTTTAACAAAACAATAAAAGTTTACACATGTCGTACGTATAATAATATTATAAAAGGTTAATTACTATTTATTTTGAACAATCGGTCATATATATCTCGTATATAATATCACAACAAAAATAAATATTAGAAAAAACAAATTTAATAATATTAAATATAAAATCGTCACATGATGGAGCAAGCATTAGGGTTATCATCACTAAAAAGGTGAGTGATATGTTCATCGGTGGTGTTATGAGCGGCAACAGCCTGAACTACGTTCTTAACATGGCCTGCCGGAGCCCTCTTGTCATAGGCTTGAGCCACGTACGGATAACTCACCAAGTTGTAGGGTATGTATGGCCAGAACTCGGCCCTTTTCCCGGTGCTCTTCACATTCTTCAACACCTTGTTTGGATCCACATTTCCGCTAACGGTTACCCGGCTTTGCTTTCTGTTAACCTCCACACTCTTAACTCCTTAATTATAATTAACAACATTAATTAACAAATTAAACAATGATAAAACATATAATTACAGAAACTAAATGTTTAGTGATTTGGTGAGGCTTGGTTTTAAAGATCAACCTTTCATGGATTTAACCGAATTCTTCACCCTTCTTTCACATCCATCACAGTCCATTTTGACTTTTATTTCGACTGTCTGAGAAAAACAATCATATATATATATATATATCATATTTTTTACACACACACATATACACATATACATATAGAGAGAGATAGAGAGGAGTATATAAGCATGCCTGCATTGGTTTTCTTCTACTTCTTCTTCTGGTGCTTGTGGCATTGAAAAAGTTAGAAAGATAGTCAAGTGCTCCCATTTTTTAGATGTGTGTGTTTGTGTGTGGAGAGATAGAGAGAGGTAGCTTTTAATTAGTTTGGATCGATTGTATGCGCTTGGTAGTTTAATATTTATAGAAGGGCAAGTGGCCATCGGGGTCTATGACCCCTTATGTAATAAGCTAAAGCATAAAGTTAATGCAAGTAAAATAAGAAGTATATAAGCAAATAAAGAACAAGATGATATTTATTTTAAAGTTATAAACTAATTTTTTTACCAAAGTTATGCTGTTGTATTAGTATGTATATTGTATACTCTAAAATCCCCATTTCTTTTATGTTTTTGCGTTGTGTATCTCAATAACGAGTATATTGTGGGCTTTGTCTCTTTGATGGCACAACATTCTATTTCATATAACATAGCTCGTTGAACTAAAACCTTTTTTTTTCCTTTAACCTAGTTGAATAGTTCTTCTCAGACGATATTCCTAAAGTTGCCTTCTCCCTATATCAAACTGTTTGTACTCGATATATGATGTTCTTATCTATGTCTTAATCACTCCGAACAAAAGATCTAAGATACTTAAAGTTAGTTGGCTGATTGTGGGATGACATGACCTTCAATAGTGATTTGAGTGTCATCATATTGTGTGTTCAACTGAAACCATAATAGAGGGATTCAATTACAGATTGACTTAACCTCAAACTTATGCTCGTTAGGGTTGCTTGTCAATCCTGTAAGCATATGTTCATTCACTTTTTACTCTTCTCCACTAACATAATATAATCTACAAAAAACATGCATTATGATCGACTTTATCAACTCATCTATGACAAATAAAAAAAAACATACTAAGTGTGGACCTTTAGTACTCGGAGGCCTACAATCTCCAGCCAATGTACAAGCCTTACTTTTACTTTAATCAAAATTGGTATTCTATAGAAGTAATTGTATAACTAAAAAATAAATTATATATATATTTGGACAGAATGATCATTGAATAAATGAAACTAGATTAAGATATACGTTGTATAACAATGTTGGATTTGTGTGTTTTTTATTTGTCGTATATTTTGTGCACTACGAGGATAAGAATATCGATAATCATATATGAAGTTATGTACCATGGATAAATATCTTAACTATGTAGAATATCCTTTAATCAATTCCTCATTCAATTTAATAGTTACAAAAAAAAAAAAAAAAAAAAAAAAAAAAACTTAACGACGCCAATTTCTGAATAAACAAATTAGGATACAACTACAAGGATAAACTTGTCCAGACGCCGTCAATAATATTCGCCGTCGTTGGTATATGTAAGCTTCAATTTTTGAGAAACTTCCTCCTATCCCAACATATTGTTGTTATTGGGTAAAATTTTTAAAGGGAAAACGTGTGCCATTTTAAAATATCGAAGACAAGTTGTTGATATATATATAGGTTAATTAAACCGTATTTTACCATTTTTTATCCGAGCATAAAATGTTGTGACTTTTCCCGACGACAAGTCATCAGAATAAGGTAACGTTTTTTATTTTTATATTCATTATTTAATTTCACGAAGAATTTTTAAAATAAACGAATTTTGTGAAAGCCATAGCAAATTTAATCTGTCTATATGTTATTTTTTAACCAATTTATCTTAACAAAACACGAAAGTTTTATGTTTATCTCGTTCTCTATAATTAGACATGCTATTTATGATATCTAACTTACGAATTATGATACAACAAATAATCAGATAACAAAAATATAGTTCAATGAATAAGTGCTAAATAAATTAACATTACTATTTGAAAAATCTATTTTTCTAAATGCAATTATAGTCTACATTATATAGAATGAAGGTAAAAGAAGTTGAGTTAATTATAAATAAAGATATCGTATTTCTGGATTTTAAGAATGGAATAGATTTTCTCATGGATTTAATCAAAAAAGACGGAATTTGTTTAATTGTTGCTTTGATTTCCACTCATTAGATGTGGGTTTTCCTATTCCATAATTAATGACCTCTTGATTTCTAGATTCTATTCTATCCTTCTTTAAAGTCACAACTCCTTTTTCTTTTCAAGTTTTCTTACTCCTAACTTAACTACTACCAATAATTGAATGAGAAGGTGAATAAAAAAATGGTCAGCACTTTGATATTCTTTAGCAATGTTTGTATCTCTTTTCATATTTTAAACCTTTTTTATGTGTCACCTTTTTATTCCCAAAAACATGGATAAAATATTACTTAGGGGACATCATTAATTTGTTTTATACCTGACAATCTTGACCCATAACAAAATAAATGGGTAGATTTGGGTAAACAAATGTTGTATTTTGGGTTGAAATGGATATTATTATGATATAAAATAGGTTGAGATGGATAATACATTAACACAATGCGAGTCAAGATGAGTAAGTTAAAAACTATGTAAATATAATAGATTCAAACTTGTAAGTAATATATTTTATTATAAAACCATTAAAAATTATTCGAAAGAACTATTTGTTTAGTCAGAACTCATTTTAACTTAAATGAAATTGATATTTTTTAGAGTGACCCATTTAAACCCAAACATATTTTGCTTAACCCATCTATTATCTGACCCAACCCAATCCGTACATTTTGTTGGGCATAATTTGTTTTAATATACGATCCTTTTGTTCTTTTATTTTTTTTAATTAATTTGCTTTAAATTTAAGTATATATTTATTACAACTACTACAATAATAATAATAATAATAGTAATAATATATATGTATATATATATATATATATGTCATTTCAATAATATGACTTTGGACAATATTTAACATCTATGGTATATTTTGAACAACTTCAAACCAATTTAACCAGTTTACTGTTTGCCCTTACAACATGTTCCATATAAAAATGAAAAAACAAAAACAAACTTGTAGTCCTCTAATTCTTGATTTCTTTCCCTGATTCGAATCTAAACCAAAAAAAAAAAACTAGAATTATTTAACGTGTGTTTGATGTATAAGTCGAAATGCGCGGTAAAGCAATACACAATTGACTTTACTTATAACCACAACCACATACAAAAGTTATACAAGCTGCCTAAAAAAGATGCCGGTGTGCTATGGAGATATGATACTATTCTTTTCTTTGCATCGAAGTTCTTTTTTTGTGTTGTGTTAATTAACTTCAATTAGTAATAACCTCAATTATTAACATATTGGCTGCCAACTTTGACACACAGCGAGCACTCGAATAGTCGAATGTTGTGTTATCAAGGATGTCAAACAAACTACAAACTTGAAAAGATCATCCTTAATTAAGTATATATCAATTAATCAGTGTAGATAATTAATTAATCTGATGAGTAACCCTAATGACATAAAAAATGTAATCAGTGTTGAAGCCTCGTGGAATATGATTGTGGGGGGGACTAAAGGTGATGAAAAGTGAAAAGCTTATAGATTCGATTTGACAGAATCTATCTTTTAAATCCTGTTTTGTTTGCTTATGTGAATGAAGGCTGTAGGAAACTGCTGGTAATGGTCCTAGTGGACAAAGTCTTGATGTTTATGATCATTGACAGCCATGCTCGTGACATATGGCTGCAAATGAGAACCACTACGCCACTTAGCTTCCAGGCCCCGTCCTATTTCTTCTCTTTTCTACATTAACCTCTCATTTGTCGGTAACTAATATACTTTAATTTAACCCTCAAACCTGTATACTCTTTAAGATTTAAACCTCATCACTTGATGAGAGAAAAATAATGATAATAAAAAAAAAAACTTTTTACCTTCAGGATGTCAGACAATATGCTCTAAGTTGTAAGTTTTATAAAAACGACTTATTTTGACTCATTATATAATTTTAATGGATCAAATGAACTTAAGCAAATGGAATTTGTCCAAAGTAACCCATATATTATAGAATGAGTCATAATTACAGGATGTAAATAATGTATAATCAGGAATATTGCAATGTGAAAATACATGACAATCTGGAGTCTTGGCAGCATAATCTCAGCACTTATGTGTCATCAAGAAACACACCTGTATGCAAATGTCTATTGGGTAAATAGACAATAATTTTTATGCAAAATTATATTCTGATAATTCCCCGGATGGCTATTACATACACGTTTTAATCCCAAAAAAAACAAAAGAAAGAAAAAAGAAAAATATGATTTTGAAACTCTTTTAAGATCTGACTCCATGTACATCTGATGAGTTCCATATACAAACCTCCAAATTCAGCTCCCCACATGAATTTAGATACCCAAAAGGAACCAAAAGAAAATCTGAGGGCGGAATCCCATCAACCCGACCCGGTAAAGTCTGTGTATAAGACTTTAGTCTTAACGAGCTCCCTCTTCTTTCTGAAACGAGATAATATAGGAAGCGTTCATTAGAAGAGCTTGGCCCAATACAAGTAACCATAACAGTGTGGCCTATGTTTTCGGTCCCTTTATTTAGTAAAAAAAGAAGCCCGTCTTCTTCTGATTGAAGTACAAGAAAGGTTTCATCCATGCCTAACGATACGGTTAATGGGCAATTGTAAATAAAACGGTGGCTCGAGTCCCAATGTTCTGTTGTGAAGTGATCAGATAAGTGTTCAAAAAGACCTGTGAAATTACAGCTTGGAAGAGGGCATGTACTTTGATTTTGACTTTGACTATGACTGTATGTTATTACATCATTATGATCGTTCATGCTTGAGAAATCCATTGTGTTATTGTACCCATAGCCTTCAATCTTGGA
The DNA here is from genome assembly GCA_009363875.1 of Mikania micrantha. Classification (NCBI taxonomy): domain Eukaryota; kingdom Viridiplantae; phylum Streptophyta; class Magnoliopsida; order Asterales; family Asteraceae; genus Mikania; species Mikania micrantha. The sequence continues at coordinate 24,823 of SZYD01000662.1, forward strand.
AGAAAGGGCATTTTCGTCTTTGTAAGAGAGAGCCTCATTTCCCTGCATCAATGGAAGACTATCTAATCAAGAAACATTATACGCTGAACTCTTAACAATAACAATTTTATAATCTCTAAAATGAAAAACTAAAAATAAAAAAAATAATAACTTTACCATGTTTTCTTCATGTAAAGGCAAAATAGTCCGATTAGCTCTAACTGTCACCAATGGGAGCACACCAACATTAGCCTTCTCAACTAAACTCAACCCCAGACCTCTCTCATTGCATACCACCTGCCCAACAACATAAATTAATACAACCCTAATGTTACACCCATTTAATGTGTTTTAGAAATAAAATATAAGCCACATCAACCATTTCGAAGTAAATCGATGAAATATGACGTCTCTAATCATTTCTCGAGGAAAAAGGAAGAAATTATGTTAAGTCTACCCAACATGAACTAAAATTGCCTGTTTGACATGATTATCGATTTCAACCCATTAACCAACCTGTTGGGCCACCCATTTTGCCAAGTAACTATATTCTCAAACATACAGCTTACCTCTCCAGACCCATAACCACCGAGCTCTTTCTCTTGTTTCTCTCTCTCAGAAATATGTTCTTCTGTCCATGAAGATAAGCAAGGAACAACAACTGGGCCAAGTTCGCAAGGTCCTCCAATGGCAACACTCTCATAGTAAAACAGCTGTAAATGTTGATAATAATCCAAATGCATCTTAAATAATAAAAAAATATAATAATAATAACAATAAGAACACCTAAAACAATACATAAACACTTGAATACACCCTGTTCACCTGGAGAAACAGAAGACAACCACCCACTGCACGTTGTTTTCCTTGGCGAAAACGAGATACCTCCCGAACTAACTTATCAAGCAAGAACTTCGCCCAATTATATTCATGGACAGAATCCATATCTGTCAAAAAATGGAGAAATGAAGGACTGACTTCTAGCCTTGCTGTAGGGCACAAAAGAGTACCCAACACATATAGAAGAAATGCTCTTTTAAAATCATCTCCTGCTCCCGGTTCTCCTAATTTCTCCTCCAAAAATTTCACAGAAATTCCCCGATTCGAAGCATTGTATTTTAAACGTAAATCGGCTACTAAATCATCAGGCCCAGAATTCACCACATCTTTCCCACTAGCTGGTAATCCCATTACAAGTTCCACATCACGGGGAGATAAAGGAATCCTTTTACCACAAATCTCTAAACTTCGCCTAATCGTATTAAATCTTTCCAATAACCAAAGGCATAGACTACGGCGTAGGGTTCTACATTTAAGTTCAAGGAGGCTACCAAACCCGATGGTTTTTACAGCTTCCTTTTGGTCAGGAGTAAACCGTTTTATCACATTCGCTAAACGACCTGGTGAGCACCTTGTGACTAGGTTAGCCTGCACATTCATAAAGTTTGTAATATAAATATGTGTTAAGGTAACAGACATGTATTACATTATAGAAGAAAGTATTATCTATGACCTGTTTTCTTGGTTTTGGTTCACGGGCGGGAGTCGAACTCAAGTAATCATCCCATACTTCACGAGCACGTTTAGTGTATTTTTCTTTCTCTTGAACGGTCATCACTTTCCAAGCATCTGATGCTGCTTTTGTTGCCTAACATGTGATTATATCAAGTTATCAACTGTTTACAGGGTTTTTCTTGATATAAGATTAGGTATATTAAGGTTAAAACAAGACTAGAGCTTACAACTTTCAGACCCGAGGATTCAGGATGAGAAGCACTGTACTCCTTAATGAATTCACGGCTAGAATGTTATTAAGAGTATGTTAATAACTTGAAACAGAAGACAATAAAAACTAGTAAATATAGTTATTCCATACCTAAAATGCACCCAAGAGCAAGCAGGACGGGGTGTACCACCACCTTGTTTCTTCTTCTTTTTTCTCCTACTCCCTTCAAACTCATTACTTGTTGCTTCTTTTCTCTTGCTTGCCAATGAATCATCATCACTATTCACCTAAATATGTTTGAATTACATCAAATTGTTAGATTACTTTAGTTATTGGTTTTAAAATTCCCCGTATCATGTACGCAAGGCAAGATATTTATATAATGTTCTTTATGGTTCTCGTAGGTTTTTAGCATCATGTACTCAGCATTTAGATATAAATTATAAAAAAGCTCGATATATGATATAATATATAAATAACCTATATGTACAACATCCTAATGTACAAAATCTTCCTGTGTACAAGAGGCACACCTCATGACTGCGTACAAAATCCTAATGTACAAAATCATCGTCTCAAGCAGTCAAAAGCGATAGGGCTCGGCCTGAGCGTGCCTCACGCCAGATCACATTTAGTGAAATCAAGCTTTAGAAACATTAAGCAATAGTCCTACTGTGATAACACTGTATTAACAAAACGAGAACATACGTACTTAATTTTCTTTTGGGCTAACATACAAATATATATGTGTCTATATATTCTTTCTAGAACAGAAATATCAGACAGTTTCACGTGCCTCTCTTACTCCTAAATCTTGCTACAGCTGGTCAAGGCATTTAGGGGCTGTTTGTTTTTTGAAAAAAGGTCTGCGAAACCTCTTTTTTCTGCACCTCGCAGACCAAGGAAAGATGTAGGGTGTTTGTTTTCTTGCAGACATTTCATTAAAAAACGTCTGCGAGACCTCTTCTTGGAGAAGACATGGACCAACATCTTCTAACATCTTCCCAACCTCTTCTCACTTCTTCAACCCAACCTCTCCACCGCCACCTCCACAGCCGGCCTCCCCATCGCCACCTCCACAAATGGCCTCCTCCACAGCCGCTTCCCCCACCGCCGAGCCTCCCCACCGCCGTCACCCTTCAAAGTCGCGCCCCCCCACCGTTGCATCTAGGGTTCGCCCCTTTCACTATGTCGCGCCCCTTCCACCGTCGCATCTAGGGTTCGCCGTTGACTCCCACCGCCTTCACGCACGACGCCCACCTCCACCGTCGCATCTAGGGTTCGCCCTTGCCCCTCAATCGACCGCAAATCCTCAACAGACTTCTCAATCGGCTGTTCAATCGACTCTTGGTTCGATCGGAGGAAAGGGGAGACGATCGAAACCCTAGTCGCGGTCTCCTCCTCCTATGCCTCTAGTTCCTTCGATCGATGGCAGTGGTGGACGGTGGTGGCTCAACGGTAGGTGGAGGAGGACGATCGGAGATGAAGACAGTGGTGGACGGTGGTGGCTGGTCGACGGTGGGGTTGGGGAAGACTGAAGAGGTTTTTGTTTGAAGAGGTTTTTGAAAAACAAACACCCTCAAAACCTCTTCTTGCAGAGGTTTGGTCCACCTCTTCTGTAAAAGAGGTTTGCAGACGTGGTCCGCAGACCGCAGACGTTTTACCTCTTCAAAAACAAACACCACCTTAATAACTTGGAAGTTTCAGACATCATACTTCTGATAAACGCCCAAGGAAAGTAAGTTTTCTTGTACCGACAAATTCATTAAGCATAAATAAGCACACAAATCACCAGTTATGCTCATTTAACTACCGTAAAGATGAAGAATTTCTGCTTGGCAGCCTCTTTTTCGTGTTTACCGTCAGAATCACAATGATTCATTACAACATCCAAATAATCAAACAACAGACACCAAACTCAACTTTGAACGATCACCGATTACACATTTATACAGTAATCAAAAGGTAAAATCGTGTCATAGTCGTAATTCTATCAAAGCTTCTACTAATGTGGATTACATCTAAAAGAAAACTGCAAATAAAAAGTATACCAGTGGAGAGATGTCCGTTCTGTCGAAATCAGGAGAACTATCAGCAGCCATGTATGCATAAGAGTAAAAGTTAGTTAGGGTTTTGAAAAGGGGGCAACTTCAAATCATACTTGTTTTCTAGGGTTAGGGATCCAGAGTGAATTTTTTAGTTGATAGACACTGATTTTGCCGATAATCAGGAGGGGGTGGGGGAAAGCACGTGCATTTGGTCTCCGATGAATGACAATGACGCCGTTGGAGGAAGTTCAGCTTCCGATCGGATGCATTTGCAAGGCCTCACCGTCTATGTTGCGTCGTGTGGAAATTCTCTCTTTGCACATTTGCTATTTCTTAACTTTTTTTCTTTTTTTTACTTTTCTCACAACTTTTTTTTAAACAGCAGATGCTCACGTCGTGTTACCTTCAGTTATCCTGGTGTGTGGTAACTAAAATCAATTTCTTGATCGCCGATTGTGAGACTGTACCCCTGATGCGTGGAAATCCCGTTAATAGGTAAATCCTTGCCCCCATTGGTTCAGAACCCAAGATTAAATTCAATATTTCTCCCCTCACCTGATAATATATGGGTGTGCATAAAACCGAAAAACCGACCCAAAAACCGAAAAATCCAAACAGAAAAAACCGAACCCAAATATAAACCGATGGATTGGTATAAGTTTCTAAAAACCGAAAGTTTGGGTTTGGTTTTACCTTAAAGGAAAACCGAAAAACCGAATACATGCGTATATAACTATATATGCATATATATTACCTTTTAAAAATTTCAACAATTTATAAACCTTCTATTTTTATTTTCTTAGTTCTTGATATCAAAAGTCAAACAAAAATCGTATATTTTTTTATTATTATTGGCTTAAGATACCAAAAATACGTACTATTTTTACTACATTTAAATATTTTTGTATATATTTTTGAATATTTAGTAGTGTTGCAATTAAAATATTTTTAGTACAGATATAATATATTAGTTTGTTTTTTTATAAGCATAATTTGAGACCTAAGTAGAAAAACCGAACTCAAGTGGGTTTTGAAAAGATAAAAACCGAAAAAACCGAACACAAACGGGTTTAAAAACCGAAAAAAACCGAAATTTTGGTTTTGAGTTTGGACTAAGCAAAAAACCGACCCATGCACGCCCCTGGTTGATATCCATTAAAGAGTAATCAAATAGATTTGAAGTCTGGTCTTCAAAAATAAAAGTAGAAAACACTAAGCATTATACTTTTCTCACTTCAACTACATATATGTTGAACCAAGGATCAATTTATATTATCAGATTAAGTTAAAAATCAATCTTAATTATTTAAAATAGTCGATTATGGTAGGTTTTTTGAGAGGTTGTTGGCAATTTGGCATGAAAGGTTTCGGTTTTCGTCCGTATGCCATCTAACCCCCGTAAGACGCTACCATCTTCCCTTGCGGCTTTCGCTAAACGTTTGGGTGTTTTTGTCGAGGTGTCATTTGATCCAATAAAATGATACCCACTTGGGAGGTTACATGTGGTTTCCACGGAAGGTTATGGTTTCTATGTCGGTGTCATTTGTAGAGTATATCATCGAAAACAAACATAAATTTTCACCGGATGACGTGGCTAACGTTCTCAGATAAAACAATTTTTGGTTCACCTAAACATTTGTTCGGATAAAATTAAATTCCAAATCGTAGAACATGTATGAATTTCCAAGTGATTTTTTCTCTTGAACAATTTTGATCGAATGAATTTCTGGATATACGCAGGAGACTTGAAAATCTGTCTCTTGGCAGTTTTCAAGTTTTATTTTTTCTAAATTTGCCACTAAATTAATAAAACGAATTTTGTGTCAAAATTCGTAAATAATATGCCTACTCTTGAACCAATTCGTAAATTAATAGGTTTAGGGGCCCTTGAAACCCATATTAAATCATAAAGCATTAAATAAACGTGCATTTTATACCCAACTTATTTAATGAATGATTCAGATTTATTAACAAAATTAATTCAATTACACCAAATTTTCTAACATATAAAACTCTACTGAATTCTGTTAAACTATCATCATCTTTTTTAATCCAAGTTATTACATCTTAATAATTAGACAACAACAAAAAAATTAAAAAAGAAATTAAATAGAAAATAACTACGTAACGTGATTCTAGTCGATATAAATCGTCACTTGCTTTTACAGCAACTTGCTTCTACAACAAATGAGGAAAATTAACTTTGTTATTGCATAATCAAAACATAATGATAATAAGAATGTAATTTTACTTAAGGTAAATCATTACATACTTTCCGGTACATATAATTAGAGTGTAATCTGAAAAAAATCTTAAATATAAACACTGAAATCATTTAGTTAGTCTACGAAATTACCACCATATTTTACAAAATTCCGGCAATTTATAACTTTTCATGCACAAAATTAATTAGGTTTTAACCTTTCCTCCAGATTTAAATAAATTAATAATCTATTATTGACAAAAAATGGTGGTTTCGTGTGGTTTCAAGGCCCGCATCTTTCCTAAATTTTCTTCCAATCTCTTCTCATTAAAACCCGTTAAACTCAAGTTCCAGTGTTCGCAATTTAAAAAAGGGAGAATTAAATTTTTCCCTTTCTAACTTGTAAAAGTACATATTTTTCTAAGGTAAGTAAATATGTATTTTACAAGTTATGAGAGGAAATATATAAATGCTCTTTTAAAAACACTGTTCCTTATGTTCTTTTTAACCTTGTCATTATATTTATGTTTTGGGTTTCCCTTGCTTTGTTCTTGATGTTGATAAAGCTTTTTAATCTGTTTTCAGAATTCCTGTTCACTGATTTTGTTTCCATGATCTATGTTCTGGATTTTTATGATTTTTGTTGTTATTTACAGTTATCCATTCCAAATAAAGCTACACCTTTTAATATACAGTTATCTTCTTATCGATTAAATTCACATTTAAATTTAATTTTTTTTCAAATACATGTGCTCATAATATGTCGGTGCATGCTGCATCATGATGTTCATGTATCTGCAAATGCTTGGCAGTTTATACTTCCACCAACATCTCAATTATTGTAATCATTTAACAATTGAAACAAGTGTGGTCAATTATGTTTTTAAAATTAATCTTTTTTTCGTGGTTGCAGAAGTTATTAAACGCTGTTAAATCGATCGATTGGAAAGTAATAAGAACTTAGCCTAATGTAGTACTCTATAAGTTTTACAACAATGCTTATATTAAACTGCAGACATATGGTTAGGAAAGAGTTACTGAACAAGGGTATTTAAGTAATTAAGGTGTTACAATTGTATGTTCTTCCAGTTTGGTTATTTCTTATAATCCAAAACAAAGGGGATCATTCTCTTTTAATCGTCCAATCCACCATTGATGATGTCATCGAGTGTCAAAATCAGTGGCATATTCGTGCTGTGGCCTCAACAATTGAAGGCATGACTGCCAATTTTTCTTATAGGATGGATCTTTATTCTGTGTCATCACCAAGAAAAATTGTTAGAATGCAAAATCTGCCATGATGGGGATCAAGAATCGAGCATGGAGATATCGTGTGGATGCTGTGGCAGCCTTAAAATACTATTTGTTGTTTTTTTAGTATGCCCCTCGTCAGGGGCGAAGCTTTTTTATGGAGTTAGGGGGCATCCGTCATTTTAATTTTTGGGCCAAAATGTCATTTTTAGGAAAAAATAGTGGTTTCGCCTCCCCTTCCCTCATCAAAAAGTTATTTCAGCCCGCCTTTCCAAACTGTTAATGTTCCGCCACTGCCCTTATTGACGTGTTCAGCGTAAATTAGCGGTGGTGTTATGAGAAAGGAAAAACACCACCTGTGAAATCTACCTTCATGTTTGTCTTCTATAGTATACTTATAAGTGTTTTCCTCTTGATAGAATGTTTGATGAATCTAACAGTTTGATGAATGTTTGGTTGCCAATCATCGGTAATGCAACCGGAGCATACTCTTTTATGGTACCATTTACATTTGTTATGGATGAATGTTATAAAAAGTTAATCAGTTAATTACTTAATTCTGTTACTGTCTAACTACAGTTACAAATATTAACGGTCATTGGCATTCTAGTGTCAATTTGTATCATGTCTAGAGCTTTTAATGTCACCCATGATCATCACCAACAACCAGTAACCATTAAACAAAACTTTTAGTGTCAATTCCGTTTTATTTATCTCAGATTTCTGTTTAATATTGAAAATTCATTGTGTTATTGTTGTGTTTGTATATATAGTTTACAGGACTCAAAGATTGAAGAAAACAATTGATTTATATCCAATATTATTGGTTTTGTCTCATCTTGAATTGCTCTTACTGAAACACGATTAACTTAGAAACTCTCTTCTTGTTCAGAACCAATGCACCCAAAACAAATTAATGGTATTTGATAAGTTAATAATATTTGAGGGATTATTACTTTACTGATAAATGAAAAGGGCCTCTTGTGCACTTCGGAAGGCTTGAAGGGTTAAATGTAAAGTTTAGTTGCTAGAAAATGTACGGTTTACTTTTTCTTATACGACTTTGTGGGTTGAAGTGTTGAACCTTCACCAACCACCAAGTGAGGGTTGCCTTCTACCACTAAATGTGAAGATTGATTGGCTGAGATCCCTGAAAAGATCAAATAATATTAATCTACTTTGCATCCAGGAAACCATGATGAGTGATGGGTCAAAAGTTCCAGTTAACAGAATTTGGGGAAATTTCAATTTAGCTTCGGAAACTGTCAATGCTAACGGTCGTTCTGGCGGTCTGGCTTGTGTTTGGGATCCCGGAATCTTCCGTATGCTAACCTGTACCAAAACTCAACACTTCATGCTCCTCAAAGGTATTATCAAAGGCTTCTTCGAACCGTTCTTCATCCTTAATGTTTACGCTCCCCAAGACCCTCAAGCCAAGCAACATCTGTGGGAATGTATACAGAACCTCAAATTGGATTCGCCGGGGTACTGGGTTATTGCCGGAGATTTCAACCAGGTGCGTTTTCCGGAAGAAAGATTTAATTCGGATTTTCACCCGGGTGCTGCTAGGAGATTCAATGAATTTATCCATGATTCTGGTCTTAGAGAATATCCGATGGTCGGTAGACGGTTCACTTGCAGATCAGGAGAAGGGGGGAAAAAACTAAGTAAAATCGATCGGATCCTGGTATGCTCGAAATTTTGGAATCAGTGGCCGGATGCTGCTCTTACTGCCCTTCCTAGGGAATACTCAGATCACTGCCCGCTCGTTTTATCCACTCTGGCTCTAAACTTCGGCCCCATCCCGTTTAAATTTTTCAACAAATGGCTCGCTTTTCCGGCTCTGGAGGAAGTTGTCTCTGCGGCTCATGCCTCGTTTACAGGAAGTGGTCCCCCTGATAAAATTTTATCTATGAAGCTTAAGTCCATCAAGGAAGCCATTAAAGTTTGGTGGGCTAAAGAAACAAGTAACAATGATGCGACCAGACAACACCTTAAAGATCAGCTCTGCCTGCTGGATGATTTGGTCGAAGTTAGCAGTCTTACTGAGGAGCAGGTGAACCTCAATTTGGAATGCACTAAACTTCTAAACGATTTGGATAATCAACGGCTCTGTGACCTGAAACAGAAATCTAGAGTTAAATGGGCCTCAGAAGGTGATGAAAACACAGCTTATTTCCACGGCCTGATTAACTGCAAGTTGGGAAAAAGCAGAATTCATGGGCTTCAAATTGGTGATTCCTGGTGCACAAGACCAAATAAAATTAAAGCTGCTGTCCTAAAATTTTTCTCCAATAAATTCAGAGAAACCACTGCTCAGAGACCTTCGTTTACTTGTGAGCATCTTAAGACCCTCGATGCGACACATGGAGAGATGTTAATTGCTCCTTTCACCAAGAAGGAAATTAAGGATGCGGTTTGGGATTGTGGTAGTGACAAGGCTCCGGGTCCGGATGGATTCAATTTCCGATTTATTAAGCATTTCTGGGGCATTTTGGAAGCAGACTTCGTCAATATGATGCATCATTTTCATGACACGGATTCTATATCGAGGGGGTGTTCCTCGTCCTTTATTACTTTAATTCCTAAAGTCCACGACCCTGAATCATTGGCTGATTACCGTCCTATAAATCTTATAGGATGTATTAGCAAAGTGATTTCCAAAACCCTAGCTAACCGTCTTAAAAAGATTATTAACCTTGTCATTACTGATGAACAATCTGGTTTTGTTGAGAACAGGAACATCCTTGATGGGCCCCTCATTGTAAATGAGATTATTTCCTGGGTGAAAAAAAGAAAACTGAAGGTGACTTTATTCAAGGTGGACTTTGAAAAGGCTTTCGACACTCTTAGTTGGAGTTTCATAGTGGACGTCCTCACTCAAATGAACTTTCCCAGCAAATGGATTAGATGGATAACAAGCATCTTAGGTTCTGCCAGATCGTCTGTGCTTGTAAATGGGTCTCCAACTTTTGAATTTCAATGCAGTAGAGGCGTTAGACAAGGTGACCCACTTTCACCTTTCATTTTTATTCTCGCTATGGAAGCCTTCTCTAGTTTTATGAAAAGCATGGTTAGCAAAGGCCTTTTCAAAGGAATTCAAACTCCGAACGGGGGTCCGGTTCTTTCCCACCTTATGTTCGCGGATGATGTTATTATATTGGGGGAATGGAGTGATCAGAATATTCAGACTATAGCAAGAATTATGCGAACCTTCTTTATAGCTTCGGGCCTGCATATGAACCACAAAAAGACCACCATGTTCGGTATTGGTATTGGGGATAGGGTGATAAAAAACATGGCTGCTAAGATCAACTGTAGGAGTGGAAGCACCCCGTTTAAATTTTTGGGTCTTGATGTCGGAGGTAATATGAATTTAATCAGATCGTGGGATTTGGTTATCAATACAATTCAAGCTAGACTCAGCCTCTGGAAAGCTAACACTCTATCAATTGGGGGAAGAGTCATCCTTCTATGAGCGGTTCTTGATGCTCTTCCGGTTTATTACTTCTCCCTTTACAAGGCTCCTAAAAAGGTGATTAATAGGATTGAAAGCATGCGAAAGAAATTTCTCTGGGGAAACAGTCAAGATAAAAAGAAAATTCACTGGATTCATTGGGACAAGGTTACTGCTCCCAAAGATTCTGGCGGTCTGGGCTTGGGTTCTCTTTCAGACCTCAATCACAGCCTTTTGATGAAATGGTGGTGGCGTTATAAGACGGAGGACACTCGGCTATGGAGGAGGGTAGTTTCAGCAATTCACGAAAATAAACAGTCTTGGGACGTTATCCCGACCGGCAGCTCCATCTCCGGGGTTTGGAAAAAAATTGCCAGGCTTGGCGATAATATAAACACGATCCCCCTTCGTGGTTTAATCGCTGGCAAGGTAGGGAAAGGCGACTCCATCAAATTCTGGACAGATACATGGGCTGGCTCAGCTCCTCTAAAAGATCTTTTCCCTGCAATATTCAAATTGGAATCTAAAAAAAGATGTATGGTGGCGGATAGGTGTTGTCATAACAATGGCTCCATGACTTTCAACTGGGTTTGGAAAAGGCAACCCCTTCTTCCTCAAGAAAGACAGGAAATTGATGCTTGCACCTCCTTGATCTCCAACATGAAATTAACGGACTCAAAAGACATATGGACTTGGACTGGATCCTCGGATGGGTCTTTCTCTGTTAAGTCCATGCGGAAACTTCTATCACACTCTCGAAACATCAGCCAGTCTCAGAGGTTTGACTGGAACAACTGGATTCCCCTGAAGGTGAATATCTTTGGCTGGAGAGCTCTGGCGAACAGGATCCCCACGAGACCAGCTCTTATCAAAAGGAACATTGCAGTCCCCTCCGCTTTATGTCCGATATGTGGTGAAGTGGAAGAATCTGCTGATCATGTGTTGACGGCTTGTTACGTTGCAGCGGTCATTTGGCATTCGGTCTCCTCCTGGTGCAAACTCCCACCTATCTTTGCTTTCAGCACAAAAGATCTCTTGGAGCTTCATAACTCGATCACGGGAGGTGTTTTTAAAAAGAAACTTATACAAGCTATCGTGCTCATTTCCGGCTGGGCCATTTGGAAGGCGAGAAACAAGAAGGTGTTTGAAGGGCAACCTGTTTCGATTCACGGCATTATCAACGAGATCAAAGCTTTGAGTTTCCTTTGGATCAAGAATAGAGCCAAGATGAGTAGTTTAGATTGGTGCAATTGGTGTTCTTTTTCTGTTCCCGAAAGTATATCCCTTACGGGTTCCTTGTAATTTCTGTCTTTTGTTGTTTTGTTTTTGGCTCCTAGCTTCTTGCTAGGTTGCCGGTGGTTTTTTTTTCTATGAAATATTGCCTTCCAAAAAAAAAAAATGTGAGATGATACAAAATACATTAAATGTTAATTAACGATTGAAGGTTATTAACGACATGTTATATGTTAATTAACAATTTAATGCTAAAAAGGTGCTATTTGCAAACTAGTGAGTTCCTCTATTGATGGTACAACTAAAAGCCTTAAAAATGAAATAATCTTGAGAAGGCTAGTTCTTACACCTTGAACAAATTATATAGCCTTAAAATTACCATTTGTACGATTTTGAATATCTGAATAGACAGAAATCTCAAAATGTTAATTAACGATTGAAGGTTATTAACGAGATGTTAAAGTTAATTCAACATAAAGTGTGACATTAACAAAAAAATAATAATAATATAATAATATCTTCTTCAAAAAGAAATTCATGGTTTGTTACCTAAAATATTAATTTTACAACTAATATTCATACATTTTTGGAAAACCTATTCCATGTGTAAACAACAAAAAGCTAAAAGTAAATAAATAAAAGATCTAAGAAATCTTGTCTCAGTGGTAAGGGAGGACTCAAATTTCGTAAGAGACGAGGGTTCGAACCCCGCTTGGGGTATTTTTTTTTGATTTCCAGGTGATCGGTTGAATCTGAACTTTAATCATGGATTCAATCCCAATGGGGGACGAGAGTTCGCCTATTACACGGAGTTCTCGCGCATCTAGAGGTGTATGCCTTACCTTTTACCAATGAACCCGGTTAAGACAACATACATGTAGTTCGTAAGATCATTGTCGCTTAAACAAATAAATAAATAAAATTAACGCTCCATAGTATATTAGCAACCTTTAAAAAATCAATAGTTACATATAAATTGAATGAGTTGGAGTAATCATCAAGAATCGTAATTTGCTTATTGCATTGTGAAAAAAGAATATGTGTATAATTTTTTTTCTTGTATCTAAATGTTGTTATAACTTCAATAAAAAGACCCCTTTGATTTATGATCTTCTGGTCACAAAACAATCATTTTGAAGAAACTGGTTCTTCAGCAATCGTCTCCAACAACGGCTTCTTCGATCTACACATTGAAATCATCTTCTTAAACTCCGGCGTAGAAAGCTCCTCTATTTCCTCCAAACTCAACCTCGGCGGCGTAGGTGCATTTTCCGGCAGGATTCTCACGCTTCCAATTTTACTCGAACCTGATTTCGCCGCCAGGAAAAGGGACGCCATATCAGCGGTGGTGACGACTGAATTAAGCCTGTTCATTGGGAACATGACGTAAACAGATGCGATCTCCAGATCCTCGTCGGCATTGAGGGCGGAGAATCGAGCTCCGATCCGGAGTGATTTGGAGTTCACCAGAAATGTGTTCGGAGATTCCATCATGAGCTCTGCTGCTTTCAAGGGTTGCTGGAGTTTGTGGATTTCGCCATTGGGGTAGATCACCTTTGTGGCATTTGAGTGTTTGGTGAGAGTGCAGGAAACGTAGTTGCCCATGACGGAGACGGTGACGGTGACGGAGACGATGGTCTGAGGAAAACTGATCGAGTGAATTGATGATTGGGGAAGGAGGGAATGACGAGTATGTATGTATATATGGAGATTGGAATGTTTGAGAAATTAATTAAATAAATAAAAGAATAGTTGATCTGGATTTAATGGATAAAATAATTGGAGGTGACAGTTGGAATGAATGTTGACAATGGATTTCCGCGTCTTATAAAAAAAAATAATAAGTAAAATAATAATAATAATAATAATAACAACAACTAGGTTTATTCACCCTGCGCGTTACGGCGGGTTATCACAATACACTCTTGATATCGGGTATTATATATCATTTTGCATAAGCATAAGTTGTATAGCAAAATTAAATTTTTCATCACGAACTCTATCCAAGTTATTCATAAAAACATAAAATCATGCAAAATATTCACAAATATGTTATCAAAATAATATAAAATTACTCACGAAATCCGTCTTACCAATCATTTGAATTTAAAAAAATCCAAATCTCTAAACAAATCTCTCAAATTTAATAAAAATCCAAATATTTAAACAACTCTCTTAAATTTAATACCTTATCCATGTTTACTACTTTTCAAAATTAAAAAAATTCTAATGGTTCAAGTCTAAATTTTCAAAACGTTACTACATGGATTAAATACCTAAAAAATATAATATATATATATATTGTGTGTGATCTTGAATATATATAATCAATAGGCCCACTAATATATAATAATATTATTAATACTATTCCTTTTCATCTATTTTAATTATATTATATATATATAGGTTTATTCCCCCGCGCGTTGTGGCGGGTTATCACAGTACACTTTTGAGTGCGTGTATTATACATATCATTTGCAGAAGCATAAGTTACATACCAAAATCAAATATCTTTTCACGAACTATATACAAATATTTCATAATATCATACAAAAACCTCACAAATATGTTATGAAAATAATAATAAAAAACTATTTACAAAATCCGTCTCACCGGCAATCTATCGTTTGAAACCCAAATATCTAATCAAATATCTCAAATTTAATAAAAACATAAATCTTTAAGCACAAATTTTCAAATTTAATACTTTTTATATATGTTTACTACTTTTAAAAGTTACAAATTTTTTAATGGTTTAAGTCTAAATTTTGAAAACGTTAATACATGTATCAAACATCTAAATAATACAATTATAATATATAATAATACATATAATATAAGCATCGGGGCCCACTCGTTATATATATATGGCGAGAGAGATTGAATCATATGAATACCCAATTTTAAAGAGAAAACCTGTAAAACTTATGTGGATCATCGATTTGAAATCTTGAAAATAAATATGTGGTTCAAATTAAACATGAATAAAAAATTAGGTTTTGAATAAACAAATCATTTTTAATGTGAGTTAATGTGGACAACATATTTATTTTCAATACTCCAAATTAATAGCTCACATATGGTTTAAGAATTTTCTCTCTAAAATTGGGTTTTTATAGAATTCAATTCTCTCTCTCTCTCTCTCTCTATATATATATATATAATTTACTATTCAATATAATATTAATATATCTACTATTCCTTTCTAATGTATTTTAATAATAATAGGTTTATTCGTTCCGCGTGTTGCGGCGGGTTAACACAATACACTTCCGAAAAAAGGGTATTATATATCATTTGTATAAGCATAAATTACCTTACAAAATCAAATCTCTCATCACGAACTCCATACAATTTTTCATAAAAACATAAAATTATACCGAATCTTCACAAATATGTTATAAAAATAATAGAAAAAATTACTCACGAAATCCGTCTCACCATCAACCAATTATTTGAATTAAAAAAAACCCAAATCTCTAAACAAATTTCTCAACTTTAATACCGTTATCTCTGATTACCGCTTTTCAAACTTAAAAAAAAAAACTTCTGATGGTTCAACTCTAAATTTTCAAAACGTCATTACATGAACCAAATACCAACTCATTATTTAATATATATATGATATTTAATAATATATATAATTTATAATAACCAGTGGGACCCGCTCACTATATAATATGTATATTTTCACTATTCCTTTTTCATGAGCTTTAAATGAATAACCAAATATCTAAGCAAATATCTCAAATTTAATAAAAACACAAATCTCAAAACAAATCTCTCAAATTTAATGTCCTTGTCTCTGTTTACTACTTTTCAAAGTTAAAAACACTTCTAATAGTCCAAGTCTAAATTTTCAAAATGTCATTACATGGATCAGACAGATACTCATTATTTTATACACACACGCATACATACAACATATAATAACCTCGTGGGACCCACTCATTATATAATATTAATATTTTTCACTATTCCTTTTACATGATCTTTAATTATATATAGTAGTAATAATAATAATATTAATAATAAAATATAAAAAAAAATAAAAATCGATCCGGTTGCATAAACATACTTCATATTGGTTTGTAGAGCAAATTCTACGGAAGGTACAATACATGAGAGAACAAAAACGGTTAGAAAACGTAAGAAACTCATCGTTACTTAACATTTTACCATTGTTTAGTTCAATTCCTATCAAGAGTTATATCAATCTAACTGAGCCAAAACAAAAAACAAGTTGAATCATATTTTTAAGGATATATAAAAATTACTATTTAGTTTTTCTTCATTTGTCTTATCTTCTTCCTTTTTGAACAAACTTTCTTGTTACAAATTTATACACGAGGAAAACCTTTTTTAAACTTTAATACAAGTTTGCACATCAGAAAAAAATTATAAAAAAAATCAAGTTGTTCACTTATATCTTATAATAATTCAATCTTATAGAGTTGATCCTAAACTTATTATAACCGTATATTTTAAATCTAAAAAAAATATATGATACAAGTTAATACATCTATTATATTTATTCTAATAAATAAAATTTTAAGGGCACATGATATGTTTCTAAAACACCTCAATTTTGATTTCATGTCTTTCTTTCATATTAAGTACATCTCATATTAAATAATAATATTAAATATTAAATAATCTTTTTATACATTTTTAAAATAAAATTTTAATATATTAATAATGGTTGTATAAGTTGATAGACACTAGTCGGACGGTGAGGTACCGCAAAGGGATTAATTGTGATTAATTGACGCTAGACGGATTCAAATTTTTATATGTAATTTTACAAATATATATTATACACACACATCAATATCAATAACTTAATATAATATTTCAAACAATTTAAAAATAAACTTAAACATACTAAGTCAAGTACTTCAAAGTTCAAATTAAACATCGAGTTCAAAGTGTATAGATGGATTTCGATGTTAAATAGCTGGATTCAATATTTCAGAGACATATTAAAGAATTTTGGGTTGACAAATGCCTAAATAAATAATAATAATGGAACTGTTCCCTTTTTATTAGAAAAAACTCAAAAAACAAAAAAAAGTCAAAAAAAATAAAAATCTAACTAGGCCGCCTACGCCTACTAGGTCCCATTTAGGCCAAAATCAACACAGTAGAGGGGCGCCTCGCGCCTAGGCGGCCGTCAAAACCGATTTTTACAGCAGTGATATTAAAACTAAAAAACACATTTTTTAAAATAAATTATTATAAATTACAAAATTTTTAAAAACAATTATTTAAAACACAATGTTTAAAGAAAAACAACCTATAAAAAGTTAGTATTTAAAAAAATAATATTATTATTTTATACTTAAAGTATTAAATCATTCAAATTTTAATCATATTTTATATTATAAATTTATTTTACATTTTCTAAATTTTCATTGATAACTATTGATTATGTTTCTTTATTCAACACATATAATACACGAATAATAAGTATACTCATACCTAATAGTAAATCTAAAAATCAAATACAGTCGTTACACTTTTTTTTATAAACATTGGTATTCATGAATTTTTGTATACTATCAAATAAGCTAGATATATAATAAGTGATTAAGTGATGCCAAGTGTCTATCTATTATATTTTAATAAGTCTATTTTTTTGGATTGCCCTTACCGTTTTATACATTTGGAACTTTCTTAAATTATATTATTTTTACATGAAAATTACAATATTAAACTCGTCTCTTTTTCTCTCTAGTTAACGTTATAAATTCGATTAGTTTTGCCATACACAATAAAAGAGATGCAATCAATTTTTAAATAAGAAATATAGTTATTTTTGTAGTTGTAAATTATTTATGTCAATGTAACGAGCATCAGCATAACACATTGTTTTTAATTTTTTATGACAACGGTTAATTTCGTCATTATAATTAAATAAATGATATATGGTTGGCATAATACCATTTTTATATCACTCTAATTAAATGAATGATACAAAAAACACATTTTACTTTACAGCAGCGTAAAACGGAAATTTATATACATTTAAGATATATGTGTGTGTGTGCGAGTGCACACGTGTAAATGCTCGCGTTATTATAACCGAAGGTTGAGTTATCATATGATACAAGTTCTAAATATGTGTTTGCGTGTGTGTATGTATGAGGTAGATCCTTTAAAAATTACCTAAAAAGAATAAAATAGATCATAACTTATTAATTTTTTAATCAATAAGTAAGATTAAATTGTAAAAAAAAAATTGTCTAAAGATACAACAAGAAAAGACATTTTTTACGTTTTTCAAATTGTCACATTTTTATTGACAATCATAACATTTTCATATCACAATATTTTTTAAATAAGCACCGCATAAAATTGAGTGTGTTTTTTTTTTATCTTTAATATGTTGTACATTTTTTTTGTATGTAAAATGGACTTGATATATCACATATCGTCTTCTTCTTGATCAGGGACGGATCTTCCTTAGGGCCCGGCCGACCCCCTTGTTTTTCCGGTTAGAAGAGTCGATTTAGTAGTATTTTGTCGAAAAATTTTCCGGTTCCCTTCGTTTTCTTCCTAAAGATACCTCGGTCCCTCCGTTTTCTTCTTAAAAATCATTCGGCTCCTTTCGAGCTTTTTTTCAAGATCCATCACTGTGACACCTCGAAATTTCCAGGTCAGCAATTTCTTTATTTTAACTAATAATATGAATTACTGTTGCATACGTGGCACTAGAATCATTACTAGTTAGTGTGACACGTGGCACAACAGACCAAACGCACCGATAATTCAAGGAATTATCGCAAAACACAACGCACGTGTCTTGAATAACGATCGTTGGTGAAACCACAGTACACTTTCAATGCACTTAGGTTCTAGGGAACCTAAAATATTGGGAACAATGATTTTCATGTCGAGAAATGATGATCGTAATCGAAAAATACGCGAAAATCGGTTCAAAACAACAAAATTAGGCTTATTGGGCTTCTCTGCGACCCGTCGCGGTACGCGAGGGACCAACAGGAGGATTTATAGCGGTACGCGACAGGCATCGCGGGGGTTTGACTCCCGAAATCCATCGCGGTACGCGAAGCTTCTTTTAATCATCCACCGTGGTACGCGACGGAGTCCTGACGACAAATCTTTATAAAATCAAGACCACCATGCCTATTAACACCACCCTCATCATTTCTCCGGTTCTACACACTAACTCTCGACTATTCCTCTTTGAAACACCTTGATTTGACCCTTGGGAAGCCATTGAAGACATCCATGGAAGCTCCAAGCTTGAAGGTTTGAAGATTAAGAGCTTGAAGACCCATTGGAGCTCAAAACCACCACCATAACCATCTCATTCTTGAAAGAACCTGCTGTTCATAAGCTTTTGAGGCCAATAGATCACTATCTCAGGAGTTCTTAAAGCATTAGAAGGTATTTCTATACCCAAAACACACTTCCTTCACCTTTACACTCACATGTATGACTTTAAACACACATGCAAGCACCCTTGATGCACATGCACGAATTTTAGTTCTGGGTTTGATGATGTTTACATGATATTTGATGATCCATGATGATTAGATGATGTATCTTTACATTCCATGATGATGTTGTTATGATAGAATGGTCATAGTAGCTAAAATGATGGTTTTAGCAACATGCATGAATGATCTAGGTGGTTATACACGTTTGTGGATATTGAAATGTTGTTATGAGTGTTAATGATGATGATATGCAAGGTTAGAATGATTGATTATGTCAAGATTTGATCATTTGGGGATTATTACTAATTTTAGTAACTTTAATGTTACGAAATGTGTGTTCTTGATGAAATAACCACATTTGCATGTTTAGATCTATAATTTATGCTTAAAATGATGTTTAGAAGTTAGATGGTGATTACTAGATGTGTTGGAATGGTTAGAATTGCTAAAAGTATGATATTTAGGAATGTTACTAAATATAGTAATTTTTGTTATGAAATTTCTAGAAATGATGAATTTATTAAGGATTGTATGTTTGATATGCTTAGTTGAAGTGGTTATGATGATAATATGTGATTTTACAACTTAGTTGAACGAGATATGCGTATTTGTCTAGAGTTACTATAAATAGTAACTTTATTTTTCAAATCCGAGAATAGGAGCATGCTAGACGTAACAATTATGATTGATTGGCTATTTAGGATTAAAATAGTGATGCTAGATGATATTAGTTGATAAACATAATGAAATACGCTTGTTTGTGCAAACTTTCTAATTATATAAACTTTTACGCGCAAACTCTGCTAAATCGGCTATGTGTAACTATGTGCTCTGTGATAACATGCTCATTTAGGATAAATATGCATGTTAGAATAATCGGAATATGAATTAGTGCATGACTTGCCAAATATGGAAACCTTCCTGAAATAGAAACTTACTATATAGTAAGTTTCCTCACGGAAGTGATTATTGGTATCCGCACACTTCACACGACACGAAATTGCACGTTACACGATCGCTTGATCCAAACCGTCACCAACGGGTCGTTAGGTGTCACACCCCGGGCTCTCGGCGGCCCGGGCGCTGCTACCCGATTGGTTTCATTGATAATTACAGTCTCGGTCAGAGTTTATTATTCATTTTAATACGTTTCAGCGGAAGCTTGTTTCATAAATTCGTAATTTTATAAATAATTCACATGCATGGATGTGAAAACCATATTTTTCATGATTTATAATTAGTTCATACGCATAGGTATGAAAAACCATATTTTCATCGCTTGTAAATAACTTTTCAGGATTTTATAAAATTTCATATGCATAGATACGAACATAACATTTTATTTCATTTTAAACCGAGTTTTTACAAACATATATTTACATATCTCGGTTTACACGGGACTTGGAGGTATAATTCCAATCGCTCCTCGGTTTCGCCACAAGATTTTATTTAAGGCGTCATAGGCCCTAAACCTCTAATCTTGTTTCTGATTTGTCATTCATTATCACCTGAAAAGTTTTTGAAAATAAAACGTCAACATAAAGTTGGTGAATACAAATAACAGACTCGATATGTAAGCATAGCATGTTCGGTCCTTTAACCATAATTAATAGTGGCAATACTACACATTTAGCAGGTTATTTCACTGATCGATACAACTACTGCATACACTGGATTATAACTGTCACTGGTTAGGAACTACAGCGCAGCGCGTCTTACGTTTTGTTCCCTCCAGCCCACAGCTGGTCACTGGTTAAGTTGCCTGCGCAGTGCGTCTTCCGTTTAACCTTCCAGCCCACCTGTACCAGCCACGTATGGGAATTTCACCCATATGCGGATACGATTTGCAAATCATACGTATACTAATAGCCTAAATGCTGGTCTAATAGTATCCCTTTATGCGTCAAAGTTTAAACAAACCATGCTCATAAAAATTGATTTATAAATTTAAAAACAAGTTAAATGTATTCACCTGAATTTTGGGTTGGCTGGGTAACAGCTTTAGAACTTCTCAATATGAATTTGGGCAGCGTTTCTGCTTAATCTATCCTTCTAACTATTTGCAAGTTTGATTCCTGATGCGTTTATTTTCTTCTCCTAAAATAGATCATAATCAACAAAATATTTGTATAACTATGGGGTCGAATCTTAACCCTAACCCTATAGTAAAATCTTATTATATAAATTAAACTAAAAAAAATAAATAAAAAAAAAAATACCTAAATACGTACTAACTTCTTATACTTGAGATCTTCAGAAAGATTATAAGCTCCATAAGAAATTGACATTAATATGTATCATAACTTCGATGGTTCCTTCTTTTATCTTCAACAGAGTTCACAATTATGTATTTGCGTGGATGCTTGTAGAGCTGCAGATGTTATTATTTATTTATTTATTTATTATTATTATTTTTTTTTTATTATGACCTTTTATTTTCTTCTTCTCACACGTGGAGGCTAAAAGCATAAAACTACTTAGTCATTTTATTTATTAATTATTTATATATGCATACACACGTACCCAATTTGACACACACACCACAATTTGATTGATCTTATCATCATTATTTATTTATTTCATTATTATTATTTTATTACAATTAATTTAACCCAAATTTTGTTTTTCACTCATAACTTTTAAAATATCATGTTTTATAAAATTACAAATACACCGTTAGAATCAGCTCATTTTTCTCTACGTTTTAACCTAAATTTGGTTAAAAACAGAGAAAGTTCAATTATAATACATTTTATTAATTTTAGGTGGTCTCCTATAACAGTGACTGATCGTTCAATCAATGATTATTCTAATAATTGTTTCATCTTACTTATTTGCTTAAACGAACGTTAAAAATCTTGAACGTTTATTTTTACTTCTTTTTTTTTTATATATATATTTTGACTAATAATATTTTAGTTATAAATGAGAGTAATTTATTTATTTCTCAAAACAGGATGTTACATCCTCCCCACCTTTGTTTTAATCTCGTCCTCGAGATTATTGGAATAGGTGTGGGTATTTCTTTCTCATCTCTGACTCTAGTTCCCATGTATATTCCGGACCACGTCTAGAGTTCCACTTGACTTTAACTAACACTAACTTTTTACGCTTGAGTCTCTTTTCTCGACGGTCTTCAATTTGAAGTGGTTGTTCTATAAATTTTAGTTTTTCGTTTACTTCAACATCTTGAAGAGGCATTAACAAAGATTCATCGGTCAAACATTTTCGAAGATTAGAGACGTGAAACACATTGTGTACTCCGGCCATTTCATCCGGTAATTCGAGTTGATAAGCCACCGGTCCGATTCGTTTAAGAATTTTAAAAGGTCCGACATAACGTGGACTTAACTTTCCCTTTTTACCAAATCGTACTACTCCTTTCCATGGTGAAACTTTGAGTAGCACTTTATCACCAACATTGAATTCTAGTGGTTTTCTTCTTCGATCTGCATAGCTCTTTTGTCGATCTCTTGCCGCTTTCAATCTTTCTCTAATCTGAAAGACTTTGTCAGTTGTTTCTTGCACGATTTCTGGACCAGACAATTGATTTTCACCAATTTCAGACCAACAGACTGGTGTTCGACACTTTCTTCCGTAAAGAGCTTCAAACGGTGCAGTCTGAATGCTTGAGTGATAACTATTATTGTAAGAGAATTCCATTAGAGGTAAATGATCATCCCAGTTTCCTCCAAAGTCTATTACACAAGCTCGAAGCATGTCTTCCAGTGTTTGGATTGTTCTTTCACTCTGCCCATCAGTTTGTGGATGATAAGCAGTGCTGAAATTTAAACGTGTTCCGAGAGCTTTTTGAAAACTTTGCCAGAATCGAGACGTAAACCGACTGTCCCTGTCTGACACAATGGATAATGGCACACCGTGTAGAGATACAATCTCATTTACATACAACTGTGCTAACCTATCCATAGAGTAAGTTTCTTTCATTGCTAGGAAATGAGCAGACTTGGTCAGTCTATCAACGACAACCCAAATAGTATCATTTCCACGACTGGTTCTGGGAAGTTTAGTTATAAAGTCCATGGTTATCATTTCCCATTTCCAAACAGGTAGTTCCAGTTGTTGCAACATGCCAGAAGGTTTCTGGTGCTCAGCTTTAACTTGTGAACAAGTTAAACATCTTGCAACATATGCGGCAATATCTTTCTTCATGCCAATCCACCAATAGTTTTCTTTTAGATTCTTGTACATTTTATCGCTTCCTGGGTGCATCATGTATTTCGATTTATGCGCTTCTTCCAATACTTTTTCTCTTAAGCCACCAGTGACTGGCACCCAGATTCTTGTACTCATATGAAGGATTCCATCGTCTCCTTTGACCAGTTGTTCAGCCATGCCCTTCATTCCTTCTTGTTCCTTGTTTTCATCTTCTTGGGCTTGTTTTTGTGCTTCTTTAATTTGATTAAACAAATCGACTTGAAGTTCTAGCCGTAAAGCACGTACTCTTCTCGGTTTCTCTACCTCCTTTCGACTTAAGGCATCTGCAACAACATTTGCCTTTCCTTCATGATAGATAATTTCACAATCATAGTCATTCAACGTTTCCATCCATCTTCGTTGTCGCATATTCAGTTCCTTCTGACCGAAGATATACTTTAAACTCTTGTGGTCAGTATAAACTGTGAAATGAACTCCGTAAAGGTAATGTCTCCACAACTTCAATGCAAAGATTATGGCGCCTAATTCCAAATCATGAGTCACATAGTTCTTCTCATGAGTCTTCAATTGGCGTGATGCATAAGCAATAACTTTGTTTCGTTGCATCAATACGCATCCTAATCCTGTATGAGAAGCATCACAATAGACAACAAAGTCTTCAACACCTTCAGGTAATGCTAGGATTGGAGCGTGAGTCAATCTATCTTTAAGAATTTGGAAAGCTTCACTTTGTTTGGGACCCCATTCAAACTTTTCAGCTTTTCGAGTTAATGAGGTGAGAGGAACGGCTATTCGAGAGAAATTCTGAATAAATCGGCGATAATAACCCGCCAAGCCTAAGAAACTACGCACCTCTGTTGGTGATTTGGGGTTCTCCCATTTGGTAATAGCCTCTATCTTAGATGGATCTACTTGAATACCTTGAGCATTAATAACATGCCCCAAAAATTGTACTTCAGTGAGCCAGAAATCACATTTAGAGAATTTAGCATACAATTTTTCATGTCTTAGTAATTCAAGTAGGGTTCTAAGATGTATAGCATGATCCTCGGGTGTTTTTGAGTAAATAAGAATATCATCGATGAACACAATGATAAATTTGTCCAGATAAGGTTTGCATATCCGGTTCATCATATCCATAAAGGCAGCTGGAGCATTAGTAAGTCCAAATGGCATCACAGTGAACTCATAATGCCCATACCTTGTGCGGAAAGCAGTTTTAGGAATATCTTCTTCCTGGACTTTCAGTTGATGATATCCTGATCGAAGATCAATTTTAGAAAAATGACAAGCTCCTTGAAGTTGATCGAATAAATCGTCAATTCGTGGAAGTGGATACTTGTTCTTAATTGTCACCTTATTTAGTTCCCTATAATCAATGCACATCCGCATTGACCCATCTTTCTTTTTGACGAATAAGATTGGAGCTCCCCAAGGTGAAGAGCTAGGTCGAATAAAACCTTTTTCCAGTAACTCGTCTAATTGTTTCTTGAGCTCTTTCATTTCCGTCGGTGCCAATCTATAAGGAGATTTAGCAATTGGAGCAGTACCTTGTACCAGATTGATATTGAATTCTACTTCACGTTCTGGTGGTAAGCCAGGCAATTCATCTGGAAACACATCGGGAAAATCAGCTACAACAGGTACATCTTTCAGTTTCTTCTTTTCCTGATCTTCAGTGGTAACTGAGACTAGGTAAGCTAAACAACCTTTATTTAAATACTTAGTAGCTTTGATCATAGAAATAATTCCAACATTATTTGTTGACTTATCACCTTTGATGATCAATTTTTCTCCCGTTGGAACACGAACTTCAATGGATTTGGTGTCGCATAAGATACAAGCTTGGTTTATAGCTAACCAATCCATTCCGATTACCACATCAAAACCAGCCAACTTCATTGGTAAGAATTTCACAGGTATGTTATGCTTAAAGAGTGTGATCTTACCATTTACTAACGCTTCATTTATTTTGACTACATCACCATTGGCAGTTTCTACCAGATAAGGTTTATCTACTTTCACTAATGGTTCATTTAGAAGCTTACAGAAATCATAATCAATAAAGCTTTGATTTGCTCCCGAATCAAACAAAACCTTAGCGTAAACATTATTGATAAGAAACGTACCGGTAATGACATCCGGCATGTCCGCAGCTTCTTTTGCATTAAGGACAAAAGCTCTAGTTGTCTTCTTTGCATTTGGTTCAGCTTTTATTCCTAAACCACCAGCCCCGCTAACTCCACTTGCCTTGATCAACTTAGGACATTCATTTCGATAGTGTCCTTGTTCATTGCAGTTGAAGCACGTCACCATTTTCTTTCTTCGGCATTCATCCACTGTATGACCCGTCAATTTGCAATGACTGCAAAATTTTGGTCGAAGACATTTTCCCAAATGATTTTTCCCACACATTTTACATCGTGGGATAACACCGCTACCTCCTTCATTCCTTTCAAACTTTCCTGCAGGTTTCTTTGAACCTTGATTGACCTTTTGGATCGTTTCTAGACTTTTCTTTTCTTCCTGGGTTCTCACCATCCCATCAGTAAGCAATCCTGCAAGCTCAACGGCTGAATCAATGGTCTGAGGCATCGCCGCCTTGACCATATCTCGAATTTCACTAACCAGTCCCCAGATATAGCGACTGATCAGGTTTGATTCTGGTGTCACAAGGTGTGGCACCAATCGAGCATACTCAAAGTACTTTGAAGTGTACTCACGATGCCCAGCACCGACCATGCGGTGAGTCAGAAATTTTCGCTCGATTTGTTCCTTCTCATTCATTGGGCAAAACTTTCGAGTTACGAGATCTCGAAAACTTTCCCAAATCATAGCATACGCATTGGTTCTACCTTTGGTTTGAATAATGGAGTTCCACCATTCCAATGCTCCGTCTTTAAAGGAATTTGAAGCATACAGAACCATGTCTTCTTCGGCACATTTGCTGATAGCAATTACCGCTTCAATCTTTTCGAGCCATCTTAACGCTACCACAGCTCCTTCTGTTCCAGCGAACTCAGGAGGTTTACAAGATTGGAATGTTTTGTATGAACATCCTTCAGTTCTAAATCTTTTTGCACTAGAAGCTTTGGTATTCTCATTGTTCGAACCAGACACCTCTTTCGCTTTTGTCACAGTATTCTCTGGATTCGAATTTTCATTATTTTTCATAGCCGCAATAATCGTAGGTATTGCGTCTTTAATTTCTTTTGCTATTATTTCCTTAAGTTCAGCCTTTTGAATCACATGTTCATTAGCATCTGTGTGCGTTCTCTTTCGCCCACGAGTGTTTGCAGATGGTCCGCCAGAATTATGATTTCGAGACATTGTCTACAAAATATGACATTTGAAAAGGTCTTAAAATACTTCATCGTAATTTAGCTTATAAGCTATCATCATAATTCATCATATTAATCATTCTTAGTATTTCAAGTATTCTACTCTACCTATTCCTTTGATAGGCACTTATCTCAGTTTGGTTAAAGCTTAGATACAATCATTAGTACCTATTTCGCTAAAACCAGGAGCTCTGATACCAACCTGTCACACCCCGGGCTCTCGGCGGCCCGGGCGCTGCGACCCGATTGGTTTCATTGATAATTACAGTCTCAGTCAGAGTTTATTATTCATTTTAATACGTTTCAGCGGAAGCTTGTTTCATAAATTCGTAATTTTATAAATAATTCACATGCATGGATGTGAAAACCATATTTTTCATGATTTATAATTAGTTCATACGCATAGGTATGAAAAACCATATTTTCATCGCTTGTAAATAACTTTTCAGGATTTTATAAAATTTCATATGCATAGATACGAACATAACATTTTATTTCATTTTAAACCGAGTTTTTACAAACATATATTTACATATCTCGGTTTACACGGGACTTGGAGGTATAATTCCAATCGCTCCTCGGTTTCGCCACAAGATTTTATTTAAGGCGTCATAGGCCCTAAACCTCTAATCTTGTTTCTGATTTGTCATTCATTATCACCTGAAAAGTTTTTGAAAATAAAACGTCAACATAAAGTTGGTGAATACAAATAACAGACTCGATATGTAAGCATAGCATGTTCGGTCCTTTAACCATAATTAATAGTGGCAATACTACACATTTAGCAGGTTATTTCACTGATCGATACAACTACTGCATACACTGGATTATAACTGTCACTGGTTAGGAACTACAGCGCAGCGCGTCTTACGTTTTGTTCCCTCCAGCCCACAGCTGGTCACTGGTTAAGTTGCCTGCGCAGTGCGTCTTCCGTTTAACCTTCCAGCCCACCTGTACCAGCCACGTATGGGAATTTCACCCATATGCGGATACGATTTGCAAATCATACGTATACTAATAGCCTAAATGCTGGTCTAATAGTATCCCTTTATGCGTCAAAGTTTAAACAAACCATGCTCATAAAAATTGATTTATAAATTTAAAAACAAGTTAAATGTATTCACCTGAATTTTGGGTTGGCTGGGTAACAGCTTTAGAACTTCTCAATATGAATTTGGGCAGCGTTTCTGCTTAATCTATCCTTCTAACTATTTGCAAGTTTGATTCCTGATGCGTTTATTTTCTTCTCCTAAAATAGATCATAATCAACAAAATATTTGTATAACTATGGGGTCGAATCTTAACCCTAACCCTATAGTAAAATCTTATTATATAAATTAAACTAAAAAAAATAAATAAAAAAAAAAAATACCTAAATACGTACTAGCTTCTTATACTTGAGATCTTCAGAAAGATTATAAGCTCCATAAGAAATTGACATTAATATGTATCATAACTTCGATGGTTCCTTCTTTTATCTTCAACAGAGTTCACAATTATGTATTTGCGTGGATGCTTGTAGAGCTGCAGATGTTATTATTTATTTATTTATTTATTATTATTATTTTTTTTTTATTATGACCTTTTATTTTCTTCTTCTCACACGTGGAGGCTAAAAGCATAAAACTACTTAGTCATTTTATTTATTAATTATTTATATATGCATACACACGTACCCAATTTGACACACACACCACAATTTGATTGATCTTATCATCATTATTTATTTATTTCATTATTATTATTTTATTACAATTAATTTAACCCAAATTTTGTTTTTCACTCATAACTTTTAAAATATCATGTTTTATAAAATTACAAATACACCGTTAGAATCAGCTCATTTTTCTCTACGTTTTAACCTAAATTTGGTTAAAAACAGAGAAAGTTCAATTATAATACATTTTATTAATTTTAGGTGGTCTCCTATAACAGTGACTGATCGTTCAATCAATGATTATTCTAATAATTGTTTCATCTTACTTATTTGCTTAAACGAACGTTAAAAATCTTGAACGTTTATTTTTACTTCTTTTTTTTTTTTATATATATTTTTGACTAATAATATTTTAGTTATAAATGAGAGTAATTTATTTATTTCTCAAAACAGGATGTTACATTAGGTGACGCATCTACTGGACCACCTTTACCACCGGTACCCTGCTACCCTTGCTGTTTGGGCGAGGGAAGAGAGAGTACCTAAGTTACCTTTGTTAGGTGACGCATCTACTGGACCACCTTTACCACCGATTGGCATGCCCATGGAGCGGGCATTCGCTGCACTGATTTAGCGTTACAGGCGTGAGTCGTGTCTGCTACGCGTGATGACTGATGGGTTTAGGGATCTCTTGGAGCATAGTCAGCAGCTCCAGAGCCGTGTGGAACAGCTAGAGGAGAGACTTGCTCATATCGAGGGAGCACAGGATGATGTGGTTGCTAGGACTCAGGACGTGATCCAGCGACAGGAGGAGGTTGCAGCTGACGTCACGGACATCCGTGACAGGACTACGATGCTCGAGGAACAGGAGGATTTCTTAGCTGCAGTGACACATGGACACAGTGGACGGTTGGCAGTCGTGGAGGTTGCCAATGAAGAGAACCAGGCCATGATTCAGGCCAGCGATGCCATGTTAAATGCATGGGTCGAACAGTTCCTAGAGGAACAACAGCCTGAGCCAGAGCCCCAATTCGAGACGGAGGACCTCGAAGAGGGAGATTTTAACGAGGATCCTGATGAGGATCCCGAGGAGGAAGAAGATGATGGTCCTGCCGACAGTGGAGATTCGCACTCCATGATTATCTAGATTGATTTCCTATTTCAGTATTTTATCTCTTTCAGTATTTTGCTTTTGTATTCTCAGATGAGCGGGATGTGCTCATAGAAACTTTTGTAGAAGTATCTCTTTTGAAAATCATTGTACTTCAAGTTATTATTATTAATGAAATGATGTTTGTTTTATTTATTATATCTTGACTATGGTTGAATGCGCTGAGGAAAATAGGGTGAAGTATGCTACCATAACTCTTGAGGGATCTGCCCTCACCTGGTGGAATACGCATGTCCAAACTCTCGGACTCGAGAATGCCAATACCATTTCGTGGGAGGAATTTACTAGAATGCTTCACGAAGAATACTGCCCACGTGACGAGATCAGGAAGCTTGAGGAGGAATTTTGGGTGCACAAAATGGTGGGTTCGGAAATCGAGAAATACTTCACTCGATTTCATGAACTGTGCAAGCTGTGCCCGGCAATGGTGACGCCGGAATACAAGAAAATCGAGCAATTCATCAGTGGGTTGCCCGAGCAAATCCAAAGCATGGTGACTGCTTCTGATCTCTCCACCATCCAACCACTGATTCGCTTGGCTCATAAATTAACTGATCAGGCAGTAGCTCAGGGAAAACTGCCAAAGAGGGGTGAACATCTGAAACCCCAAGAGCCCAAGAAGAAGTGGGAGCCCAGCAATAACCGCACCTTTTCACCTCAGCAACAAACCCAACACCGACCAGCACCTGCTAAAGCTTTCACAGCCACCCAGCCGAACACTCAAGGCAAAGGGGGATATCAGGGCAACAGCCCAAAATGCAATACTTGCAACTTCCACCACTTTGGCCCATGCAAAAAGGTCAAATGCACTAACTGTGGAAGAAACGGGCACCTGCCCAA
This sequence comes from Mikania micrantha, assembly GCA_009363875.1. Lineage (NCBI taxonomy): Eukaryota > Viridiplantae > Streptophyta > Magnoliopsida > Asterales > Asteraceae > Mikania > Mikania micrantha. The sequence goes on from SZYD01000662.1 coordinate 55,371, forward strand.
AGAATGCCGATCCAACCCCAACCCCAACAACAACAACAACCAAAACACTCTCAAGGGGTGTTATGAATGTGGTAAACCGGGGCACATGCGGAGGGACTGCCCGCAACTGAAAAAGGGTGGAGGTGGAGCAGCGAAGGGACGAGCCTTTGTGATTGGCTCGGGAGAAGCTAAAGATGATCCGAACGTTGTCACCGGTACGTTTCTTTTAAATAATGTCTATGCTAGTATATTATTTGATACCGGTGCCGATAGGAGTTTTATCTCAAGTGATTTTAGTAAACTGCTTAATAAGACGCCAACACCACTAAACTATAAGTACACGTAGAGTTAGCAGACGACAAGTTGATCGAAACACAACATATCATCAAGGGGGTGTTCTGACGTTAGCAGACCACCAACTGGTGATTGACTTGATGCCGGTAACTCTCGAGAGCTTCGATGTGGTGATTGGATGGATTGGCTATCTGCAAACCATGCTGAGATTGTGTGCAACGAGAAGATTGTGCGGATTACATTGCCAAGTGGAGAGCAGATCTCAATCCAGGGAGAACGGCGCGGAGTACCACTAAACATCATGTCCTGCATGAAGGCAAACAAATACTTGAAGAAGGGATACACAGCTATCCTGGCACTTATCACCGAACAACCAAAGAAGGAACGAAAGATTGAGGACATCGTTGTCGTTCGCGATTATCCAGAAGTCTTTCCTGACGATCTACCGGGACTACCACCAGCGCGACAAGTGGAGTTTCAGATAGATCTGACACCAGGAGCAGCACCAATAGCCAAGGCACCATACCGATTGGCTCCTACTGAAATGCAGGAACTATCTAATCAACTACAGGAGTTGTTAGATAAAGGATTTATACGACCGAGCTTCTCACCTTGGGGAGCACTAGTCTTGTTCGTGAAAAAGAAAGAAGGTTCATTCCGTATGTGTATAGACTACCGGGAACTGAACAAGGTAACGATCAAGAATCGATACGCCCTACCTCGAATAGACGACATGTTTGATCAGTTACAAGGGTCAAGCTACTATTCAAAGATCGATTTAAGATCCGGTTACCATCAACTTAGAATACAAAAGGAAGACATACCAAAGACAGCCTTCAGAACACGGTACAGATATTACGAATTTCTAGTCATGCCTTTCGGACTGACCAACGCACCGGCGGTATTCATGGATCTTATGAATCGGGTGTGTAAGCCGTATCTTGACAAATTCGTAATCATGTTCATAGATGACATTCTGATTTACTCCAAGACTCACGAAGAACATGCCGATCACTTGAGACGCGTCTTGGAATTTCTAAAGAAGGAACAACTATACGCGAAGTTTTCCAAATGTGATTTTTGGATTCGCGAAGTTCAATTCCTTGGGCACGTAGTGAACGAGAAAGGGATACACGTAGACCCAGCTAAGACTGAGGCAATCAAGAACTGGACGGCACCAAAGACGCCGACAGAGGTGCAACAGTTTTTGGGATTGGCCGGGTACTACAGGCGATTTATCGAGGGATTCTCGAAGATCGCGCAATCATTGACTTCCCTTACGCACAAAGATAAGAAGTTCGAATGGGGAGAAAAACAAGAAGCTGCTTTCGATTTATTGAAACAAAAGTTATGCAGCGCACCGATCCTATCACTACCGGACGGATGTGAAGACTTTGTAGTCTACTGCGACGCATCGAAGCAAAGACTCGGTTGTGTGCTAATGCAACGCGAGAAAGTCATATCTTATGCGTCACGACAGCTGAAAGTGCACGAGAAGAATTACACAACTCATGATCTGGAGTTGGGAGCCGTAGTGTTCGCATTAAAGATCTGGCGACACTATCTGTACGGCACCAAGTGCACAATTTTCACCGATCATAAGAGCCTACAACACATATTCGGCCAAAAGGAGCTGAACATGAGACAACGCAGATGGGTCGAGCTGATAGGCGATTATGATTGTGCAATCAAGTATCATCCTGGAAAGGCCAACGTAGTGGCTGACGCGTTAAGCAGAAAAGAAATAACCAAACGCGTACGTGCACTACAACTCACCATTCACTCTGAGCTACCAAATCAGATCCGAGTCGCACAACAAGAAGCTCTGAAAAAGGAAAACCTTGCCCTCGAAGCCATGCGGGGTATGGACAAACAGATGAAACAGAAGGATGACGGAGCTTACTATCTAATGGACCGAATCTGGATTCCACACTACGGAGGATTAAGAGAAGTAGTGATGGATGAAGCTCACAAGAGTCGATACTCAATACATCCAGGTTCTGACAAGATGTACCACGACCTAAGGGCAACTTACTGGTGGCCTAACATGAAATCAGAAATCGCGATCTATGTGAGTAAGTGCCTAACTTGCTCCAAGGTCAAGGTCGAATATCAGAAACCGTCAGGGTTACTCCAACAACCGGAAATTCCGGTATGGAAATGGGAACAGATTTCCATGGATTTTATCACCAAGCTGCCGAAGACATCAAGTGGCTGCGATACCATTTGGGTTATCGTAGATCGACTCACGAAATCGGCACACTTTCTACCGATCAAGGAAACTGATAAATTGGAAAAGCTAACCCGAATCTACTTGAAGGAAATCGTGTCCAGACACGGAGTCCCAATCTCCATAATATCAGACCGAGACAGCCGTTTCACGGCACATTTTTGGAAGTCCCTACATAAGGCACTGGGAACGAGGTTGGATATGAGCACTGCTTATCACCCACAAATGGATGGTTAGAGTGAAAGAACCATCCAGACCCTGGAGGACATACTTCGGGCATGCGTAATTGACTTCGGTAACAGTTGGGAGACTCACCTACCTTTGGTAGAATTCTCATATAATAACAGCTATCACACTAGCATAGGAGCTGCACCATTCGAAGCACTTTACGGACGTAAGTGCAGATCACCACTTTGTTGGGCGGAAGTTGGTGAAAGCCAACTGACCGGACCCCAGCTTGTGCACGAAACAACAGAAAAGATCGTGCAAATACGTAACAGGATGGCAGCAGCTCGGGACCGACAGAAAAGCTATGCCGACAAAAGGCGCAAACCTTTGGAATTCCAAGTGGGAGATCGAGTACTTCTTAAAGTCTCGCCCTGGAAGGGAGTGATTCGCTTTGGGAAACGGGGAAAGTTAAACCCTCGTTATATCGGACCACTCGAGATCACTAAACGGATAGGCCCCGTGGCCTATGAGCTACAACTACCACAGGAACTGAGTAGTGTACCCAATGTATTTCACGTTTCAAACCTTAAGAAATGTCTATCAGACGAAACGCTCGCAATTCCTTTGGAGGAAATTCAGATTGATGATGTCGACGGAGCTTAGCTAATAAACTAACTAAAAACCGACTCTAAAATAGACACAAAGTAATAAATCTAGACTCTCTAAAACCTAAGCTACCGACAGGCAAGTGTACCTATCGTATGTAGCAAGACAAAAGTAAGTCCGGATATCGAACCCACAGACTTCTACAGACTGTACTAACTAGACTCTATGACTTATCTATACAAAATTTGTACTTAAATAAAATAATATTAAGGAAGGGGGTTTTACTAACAACTAAAATACTTAAAAGCACTTAATAATAAAAATAAATGAGCAAACAAAGACTAAATTAGAGAAGGAAAGAAACACTACCTAGGCTTGAATCATATACATGCTTGACAAGGTTCTATCGGTAATGGAAACAATGTGATACCGGGATCTGAAAATACTAAACCTATTGGAAACTTAGAGTACCCTCGACCCTTCTCAAGGATAGTCAACTAAGGATCCTAAAAGCCGTTAAACCACCGGTTAAATGGATTCCCCTCACAGGTCATCCAACTACTTATGAAGTATCCGCTAGATTATCTACCTCACAGCACGATAATCTCAAAACACCTAAGAACCAACTGTTAAACACTCTACCTCACGGTGCGAAAGTCACAGTTCACTTAAATGCTAGGGATAACTTGGGTTTTCCTATTGGACTCGATAAACATGATTTGATAGACATACTAGAAAGATCTTCTCACAAAGGCTCTAACTAGAAATCCAACATCCAAGACTTATCGACAACTTCTCACCTCACGGCTATTGAAGCAAGTTGCACATCTTAACTGTTTAAATCTTGATAAGACATTCCTATGAATCACTCGGCCTAAGCAACTCATCCACTAATCAAAAACACACAGTAATTGATTCTAACATGCACCTATTTTGCGACAGACAATCGCCAAGACACATGAGGAACATAATATCAATCATTCAACCATAAAAGATACACATACACATCCAATATTCAAAACCAAATCTTTAATTCATAAATTCATCACATCAAAATGTTCCAACACCGAATTAAACCAAAATCAAACATGCATAATCATCTAACCTAGATAGTTCTAAGAGTTTAGCCACTAAACATCATATGAAAACAAACCATAATCTGTTTAATGTAAGAAAACATGGAAAACAAAGAGAAACAAAGTAAACCGAGTGAAGAACACCCGAAATCTTCAATCCAATGCCTCGATTCTTCAATCCAATGCTTCCCAAACTTTGAGATCGCCTCCAATCGCCCCTAGCTGTCTCTCTGATCGTCCGAAAACGAATTTTCAGTCTCCAGCCGTTTCAGAAACTTAAAACTCGAATTTCTGAATTTTTAACCCTGTCGCGTAGCGCGACAGTCATCCAGTAACCCTTCGCGCTACGCGAGGGTACCCACTACCCGACAAAATAGTCGGGTCAAACCCGCAATAATTAAAAGGGGTAAAACCGTCATTTTCCACCTGTCGCGCTACGCGACAGGGTTTTGTGTGGTTGTCGCGGTACGCAACAAGGCTATTTTCCAGCTTTTATCTTCTTTTGTTCTCGGGTTCGTTCTCGTTCAACCGGGAGCTCGTTTTCTTGATCATTTTGTGCCAAAATGACATGTTTATTACCTGCAAACAACAAATTACAGAAATGTGAAGCACCAGCTTAAAACGACTCTAAAACTGAATAAAACAGTACTGAAACTTAACAAAAACAAATAGAAAAACAGATGTGTTTTACAACACATCAATTGACGAACAATTAAACTTTGTCGAGGAACCGGTGGAAATTATGGACCGGGAAACCAAGAAGCTCAAACTCAGTAAGATACCAATTGTGAAAGTGCGATGGAATTCGCTACGTGGACCGGAATACACCTGGGAACGAGAGGACCAGATGAAACAGAAATACCCTCACTTATTCCCCGACCAGACTAACACCGGCAACGCGAACTAAATTTCGGGACGAAATTCCTATTAACTAGGGGATGATGTGACACATCGAAATTTCCAGGTCAGCAATTTCTTTATTTTAACTAATAATATGAATTACTGTTGCATACGTGGCACTAGAATCATTACTAGTTAGTGTGACACGTGGCACAACAGACCGAACGCACCGATAATTCAAGGAATTATCGCAAAACACAACGCACGTGTCTTGAATAACGATCGTTGGTGAAACCACAGTACACTTTCAATGCACTTAGGTTCTAGGGAACCTAAAATATTGGGGACAATGATTTTCATGTCGAGAAATGATGATCGTAATCGAAAAATACGCGAAAATCGGTTCAAAACAACAAAATTAGGCTTATTGGGCTTCTCTGCGACCCGTCGCGGTACGCGAGGGACCAACAGGAGGATTTATAGCGGTACGCGACAGGCATCGCGGGGGTTTGACTCCCGAAATCCGTCGCGGTACGCGAAGCTTCTTTTAATCATCCACCGCGGTACGCGACGGAGTCCTGACGACAAATCTTTATAAAATCAAGACCACCATGCCTATTAACACCACCCTCATCATTTCTCCGGTTCTACACACTAACTCTTGACTATTCCTCTTTGAAACACCTTGATTTGACCCTTGGGAAGCCATTGAAGACCTCCATGGAAGCTCCAAGCTTGAAGGTTTGAAGATTAAGAGCTTGAAGACCCATTGGAGCTCAAAACCACCACCATAACCATCTCATTCTTGAAAGAACCTGCTGTTCATAAGCTTTTGAGGCCAATAGATCACTATCTCAGGAGTTCTTAAAGCATTAGAAGGTATTTCTATACCCAAAACACACTTCCTTCACCTTTACACTCACATGTATGACTTTAAACACACATGCAAGCACCCTTGATGCACATGCACGAATTTTAGTTCTGGGTTTGATGATGTTTACATGATATTTGATGATCCATGATGATTAGATGATGTATCTTTACATTCCATGATGATGTGTTATGATAGAATGGTCATAGTAGCTAAAATGATGGTTTTAGCAACATGCATGAATGATCTAGGTGGTTATACACGTTTGTGGATATTGAAATGTTGTTATGAGTGTTAATGATGATGATATGCAAGGTTAGAATGATTGATTATGTCAAGATTTGATCATTTGGGGATTATTACTAATTTTAGTAACTTTAATGTTACGAAATGTGTGTTCTTGATGAAATAACCACATTTGCATGTTTAGATCTATAATTTATGCTTAAAATGATGTTTAGAAGTTAGATGGTGATTACTAGATGTGTTGGAATGGTTAGAATTGCTAAAAGTATGATATTTAGGAATGTTACTAAATATAGTAATTTTTGTTATGAAATTTCTAGAAATGATGAATTTATTAAGGATTGTATGTTTGATATGCTTAGTTGAAGTGGTTATGATGATAATATGTGATTTTACAACTTAGTTGAACGAGATATGCGTATTTGTCTAGAGTTACTATAAATAGTAACTTTATTTTTCAAATCCGAGAATAGGAGCATGCTAGACGTAACAATTATGATTGATTGGCTATTTAGGATTAAAATAGTGATGCTAGATGATATTAGTTGATAAACATAATGAAATACGCTTGTTTGTGCAAACTTTCTAATTATATAAACTTTTACGCGCAAACTCTGCTAAATCGGCTATGTGTAACTATGTGCTCTGTGATAACATGCTCATTTAGGATAAATATGCATGTTAGAATAATCGGAATATGAATTAGTGCATGACTTGCCAAATATGGAAACCTTCCTGAAATAGAAACTTACTATATAGTAAGTTTCCTCACGGAAGTGATTATTGGTATCCGCACACTTCACACGACACGAAATTGCACGTTACACGATCGCTTGATCCAAACCGTCACCAACGGGTCGTTAGGTCAAACACGGTCAACGAGACCCACTTAACAACTTGGTGTTGTTAAATACGAACACGGTCCTGTGAGGCCCACATGTATGTAAACACGAACTTACAACACCTATGTGATATAGGTAAACATTAGCCGGCGAGCTACACGATTCCTGTACGGTATCTCTACTCAAACTCAGGTGAGTTTTACAGCCCCACTTTTACTCTCATACTGTTTTACTAAACTTTGGGGTGAGAATACTATGCAACTGTTTTAGATATAGTACTGGTATGTTGTGAAAACCATTTTCGAGTGTAACTATTATCGCTTAAAGTCCTCACTTATCCTTACCGTTAATTGTATCACAAACGAGTCGTAATTACGTAGTACTACTGGGTTTGACTAACCCCACTCGGCCCCAATGTTGACTGGAGGTCATAACGAGTGTAATTTCGATGGGAATGCGGGTTCAGCGATGACCTGCGGAGGCAAACGGGAACAGTCTAGTTTCGGTAAGATGAACTGACACACTCCACGGATCGTAGTATCCAACAACAAAACTTAACATACCCAGTATATGTTTGTTTACTTTTCAGTCTGTCTAAACCTGTGAACTCACCAACTTTTTAGTTGACACTTTTCGCATGTATTCTCAGGTAACTAATGGAGCACACGCTAGGACACAAAGGAGGAGTACGAGAGAGTCTCATGCATTTTAGACTCCTAGGCTTTGTGTTGATGTGTTCATTTTGAAAACAATATTGATTTATGTAGTGTTTGATACAATTTACTTTCCGCTGCAAACTTTGTTACTTATGATGTTTAAAACATTTCCGCTGCTTTACTTGAAAACTTGTTTACTCTTCAAAGATTGTGTGATTGTATAACTCATATAGAGTCGTTCTATATGACCATGAGCTGTGATCCTGGCCACGTCACACACACGTGGACTGACACCACGAGTGGGAATTTGGGGGTGTGACAATCACTGTTCTTGATATCACACATCAGTTTTGATCGTACCACGCGATGCAAATCCATTTCTCAGTCGCCTCACACAGTACAAGCTTTCACAGCGATGATCCATCCCTCACATATCCAACCTTAAATTTGAGAGTGCTCTTGTTCTTTACTTCATTTGTGGAGCTTCCTTGATCATCAAATAAAATATTCTAACCCAACTCAAATAGTTAACTAAATAAATAAAGCACTTAATATTTATCCAACTCTACCAACAGTTATATTCAAATTTAAACTGCTATTAAGATTTTTAAATATTTTATCTTATTATTTCTTTGTTTAAAATAAAAGAATTTAATGATTAATATAATAACCGTTGGGTTTTGTCCCAAATTGTTAGGCATGATGATGAGTATGTTTGAAGTTAAGCGTATGTGTTAGGTTATCTGGCGAATCCTTTTTTGTTTGGTTTGGATATTTGTAACGTAGATATTTTATCACAAATATCGGGATTATTTCATATAGCTAATTAAGATTGAGTTTAAGTAAACAAATTAAAGTTAATATGTTTATTTCTTTACGATAAACGGATTCAAGCCCAATTCAAGATGAATTGATGTTAAAATTACTAATAAAAAGGATTAAAGGAAGTTTATTTGAGACCCAAACAATTTGAGTTTTTTAATTTTCGTTTTTTTTTTTGATAAATTTATTTTTTAGCTTCGAATTTAAAATATCGATTTGCCACCTAATTAATAATCCAAGACTCACTATACACAATACTAACTAGAAGTCAAGGAAAACGAAAATCCAATTATATGCATACGATACAGGTTTTCATGAACTTAAAGTTTACAGTTTTTATTATTTTTTTATTTATCAAAGTAAGATTTAACCAGTGTGTTACGATAGCAACATCTTATTAAATGTAAATAAAAAACGATTTCAAATATTAAATTCAAATAAAGATATAATTCGTTAATGTGTCAGAAAACTATAAATTGTATAGCTCAAATAAAAAGTATTATTTAATTACATTACTATTATATTAAACTTATTATCTTATAATAATTATTATTATAATTATTATTATTTTTTAATTACTACTACTATTATTATTAATATTAAAGTAATGTGTTGGGCAAAATGGTAATTCATTATATGTTACTTGTGAAACAAAATAAAAAAGGACCGGTTGTTATCCACTTTGGTGTTCACTTTGAAAAGTGGAATAAGTTATTAAAGCGAAAACTCAAAACCTCCAAACCTTGCGTCTCTCAAAAGCATGGTTGTTAAAAAAATAAATAAAAAGATAAAAATATTAAAAAATAAGAACGACTTTCTATCATTATATAAATACATTTTAAATAAATATAGAAAAATAGGGTTAAGTTAAATTAAATAAGTGTCTTAATCTAAAAAGTCTAAAAAATATTTTAAGCCATTAGATCATTAATCAATGGATATGATTAAATTAATTTTTTGGAGGGTATTTTTGTTATGACTACTTTTGTTGACTTTTTTATCAAATTCCCCCATATTCTTTAAACGTTTATAAACTTTATATAGGAAATTATTTTTTGAAAAAAAAAACCATAAAAACGCATTTTTTTATCTTCAAAATTAGTATAATTTTCCGATAGAATTTTTTTTTTGTTTTTTTAGTTTATTGTGTCTTTTATACATGACATTGTATCTTTTGTGCAAGCTAATGTGTCTTTTGTTTTTCTGCTCAATTTTGTGTTTTCATGAACAACTTAAGACACGATAATGTTGCATAATACATAATGTCAAGCAAAGATGACACAATGACGAGTATAAATAACATAATAATCTTTAAAAAAAAGACATAATTAGCTGTAAAAAAAACATAATGACAAGTATGACCAATTTTGTATAGGTTATTGTGTCTTTTATATAGGTTATTGTGTCTTTTGTATATAAGTGTGTCTTTTGTATATGAGTGTGTCTTTGTACAAGTTATTGCGTCTTTTGTGATTCTGCTCAATTTTGTGTGTTCCTAATCAATTTAAGACATAATGATGTTACTGTATACATAATGTTGAGCAAGAATTACACAACGACAAGTATAACTAACACATTGATATTTTAAAAAGATTGTAACTGTAAAAAAGACACAATTATCCGTAAGAAAAACAATACACAAACGTTTAAAAATACACAATGACGATAATAAAACACAATGAGCTGAAAACAATTAATTTTTTATAACAACATTATATTCATTTTAAATAGGTTATTTAGTTGAACCTATTCCTAGGAAAATAATGTCAATTCAAACTAGCAGGAAAAATAATTTACTTATGATAGTTTCACATAACTTATTTATTAAAAAAATAATGGTCATGCCTTGAATGTTTACGAGTTTCAGTGGCGGAGCTTGACCCCAAGCGTAGGGGGGGCGAAACTTCAGGGGGGGCGAACATAGGGTATATTTTTTTTCCCGAGGGGGGGCGAAATAAAATTTTTTTAAAATTTTGCACTACGAATCGGGAAATGTACACCACTGAACGAAAAAACAGGGGGGGCGGTCGCCCCCCCTAGCCCTCACTAACCTTCGCCAATGACGAGTTTCATAACTTTTTTAGAACAAGTTATCATCTCTTAATCTTATATATTTGAAAGTGTTTCCTTAGTACAAAAAGCTAGATCTAGTGTATGTTTAGGATTTCATTTGAAACTAACTTATTAACTTATTTGCTTTAAGAAATAATCAAGAAGTTAAAAATATGTTTGGTAATATCAAAAAAACTTTTTGTTTTAACTTTTTGAGTAAGGTTAAAAAGTTGTTATTAAAAAGTTATAATTTGTAGATTTTAAAATGACTTTTTATCTTTTTGATGTAATAAGCTAAAAACTAATCCCAAATTTTTTTTAAAAGCTAATCCAAACAACTTATTGACTATTTACATATCAAAAACTAATTCAAACACTTTTTTAAAAACATCATTTTAAATACTCATAAGTTAAGAAATAGTTTTGACAAAAAGTCCTTTTAAACTTAAATAAACAATCCCAAACATAACGTGTTACAAGATTAACCATCTCAAACCCATTTTTTGCAATGAGTTAACATCTCTGTTATAAGCTTGCTAGTTTAAAATGAGATCAACAAGCGGGTCCGCACCACTCAATAAAATGTCTCTGACCCCAACACGACCACCATCACCATTAGGGACAACAAGTCCTACATCACAACCGTTGTCACCATCTACCGTTAAATTATCGTTGTCATAACCTCCTGTTGATCATCACCATCATCATCACCAGGGGGTCTTAGAGTATGTGCAGGAGGTGCGACCGCACATGGTCCATTTTTTTAGGGGTCCCTTAATTTTTTTTAAAAATTTGTATATATTATATATATTTTAATTTATTTTACAACAAACACATATAATTTAGAATCCAATTCTTAAATATATTTAACCTAATTAAAAACTAATTACCAAAAACCAAAGTGGGCTTTTTATATATTGTTGATCAAGCAAGTGCTTCACTTCAAACAATATTTGAACAATACAAAAAGTATGAAAAATTATTTGGATTTTTATTTCCTAAAAAGAGGAAGGAATCGGACGATAATGACATTTGTTCATGTTGTATTCTTCTTGTAAATGCTTTGAAGTATGATGGAAGATCATATATTGATGGTTATGAGCTTAATATGGAGTTAAAGTTTTTGTATACTTTATTACCTAGTGAGATTCTAAACCTAGTTGATGTTTTAAAATATTTGAAGAGAGTCGATTGTTTTCCAAATACATCAATTGCATATATAATCTTGTTGACTATTTCGGTAACTGTAGCATAACCAAAAAGAAGCTTTTCAAAATTGAAGTTATTGAAATCATACTTACGATCGATAATGTCTCAAGAAAGATTTAATGGATTGACAATGATAACTATTGAGAATGAAATACTAGATATTGTGGATTATGAATATTTAATCAACAACTTTGTATAAAAAAATGCTAGAAGAACGTCACGTTTTATTTAGTTATTTGAAACATTGAAATGCATCATTTTGCTAAAGCAATATTGTTTATATTGATTTTACTGTTGTTTTAATTATCGTCAATTTGTGCGGGTGCGTGCACGCACATATAGGGGCCCATTTTTAGCATTCGCACATGACACCTAATCTCTAAGAGACGACCTTGATCATCACTCACTGTCACTATAACCTATCAGCACCGTTGTTGTCACTACCTGCACTACCACCACATAACCATCACGCGAAACTATTGCCATAATTGTCTGAGCCATCGTAACCTTTAACCTAACGTTAACGTATTTAATTCAAAACGCAATTTCACTATAAATAAATTGATGTTTTTAGACTTAGATATTATGTGATTGAACATGTGTTTGACCTTAGGGCTTAGGGTGGAGGGGGTCACTTTAACACCGTTACAGCCATGCTGAGCTCAAAAATCGGGTTCATATGGGTATGATTCTCGGGTTTATGTAGCAGGGGAAAAAGAAGAATGTGGGTGAATTGATAGGTGGTTGTTTGCAAATGGTTAAAGGTGAAATTGTGGTGGTGGGTTGTAGGCGTGGCATTCATGGTGGATGGGAATTCTCGGTCGGTTTCACATGATTGATGTGGTGATGTTTTTTTTTTTTTTTATGAATGGTTTAGACACCCAAAATGGTGGGTCAACCGTTCCCTTGTAGTTGTCGCTGGGCATACGCTCGAGTTCAACTAGGATGAAGTTTATAACTGAGTAAACTATGTGACCTTACATCCGCAAACATTCTTGTTCCATGATTCGAACCACAACCACACACAAATAAGTCAAAAGGATAACCACTAAACTTGAAGCGCGTAGTTTGGTGGTGATATGTTGTGTTGGTGAATACGCAGGGGTGGGAAGGAAGGGATGAACTCACTGGTGGAGGATTAACTGATATGCTCAGTTTCGGAATAATGAACTATGTTTATCTCATCTATTTTTCGCGGACGACGCTGTCATAATGAGAGACTGGTCTGACACAAACTTAGCGACTATACGGAGGCTGATAAGGGGATTTTACTTAAGCTCGGGTTTGAAAATGAATATGCAAAATGTAATTTGTTCGGGATAAATGTCGAAGACTCAGCTGAACAAAGAATGGTTGAGACACTGCATTGTCAAAAGGGATCGCTTGCTTTCAAGTATCTGGGCCTTACAGTTGGTGCTAATATGAATCTCATTCAGTATTGGCAACCGGTGACTGAATCTTTCAAGAATAGGCTATCTCTCTGGAAGGCGAAACATTTATCAATGGGGGGTCGAATAGTCCTTATCAATTTAGTTCTAAACAGCTTGCCATCATATTACTTCTCAATTTACAAAGCCCCGGCAACGGTTATTGAAAGACTTGACAAGATTAGAAGAGCTTTGTTATGGGGAGGGGCAGAAAGACAAAAAAAGATTCATTGGGTTGCTTGGGATAAAGTGGTCAAACCAAGGAAGCAAGGTGGTCTCGGTATTGGATCACTTCGAGATATCAATTTATGTCTCCTTGCAAAATGGTGGTGGAGATTTCTGGTAGAACCAAGTAGCTTATGGAGACGAGTTGTTCATGCAATACATAAGAACACTATGGTGGGGGATTTTCTTCCAAGTAAGCCGATTACAACAGGTATTTGGAATAACATTGTGAAGCTGGGTAGTGACTTCCACGATAAGGGTATTAATCTAAAGTTATTGTTTAAAGGTGTTGTTGGCAATGACACCACCCTAAAATTTTGGACTGATCATTGGGTGGGAGAAATTCCATTTTGTTTTAAATTTGAAGCACTATACAATCTGGACAGTTGGAAGGATTGTAAAGTTATGGATAGAGTTCATAATAGAAGTGCAGGCCAAGCTTTTAATGGGGAATGGTCCAGTGAGCAAATGGTGGGGCAACCAAAAGATGAAATGGAAGTTATGGAAGCCCTGCTGTCTAATGTAACATTAAATGACCAAATGGATAGATGGGTTTGGCTAGGCTCAAACGATAATAAATTTTCTGTTAAATCTTTAAAGACGAGGATGCACCAAGAGACAAGAGAAGGTTTCATCTTAAACTGGAGCAAATGGGTTCCGGTAAAAGCGAATATACTAGCTTGGAAGGCGGAAATGGAACGACTCCCTACTTGTAAGGCACTCAGCAAGATGAATCTCCATTTTCCAACCACTTCTTGTCCTGTATGCAATGGCGAGGAAGAAACGGCTGAACATTTATTAATATCATGTCCATTTGCATGCTCCGTATGGCAATGTATCTCACAGTGGTGCAAGATTCCGCCAATCTATGCTTTTGAGGTTAAGGATTTACTAATGGTTTCAAAGTTTTATAAGGGTAATTGCAAAAACAGATGTTGATTCACGCAATAGTAATTACTGCCTGCTGGTGTATTTGGAAGTTAAGGAATAAAGTTGTTTATAACGGGGCACGACCTTCAATTCAGAAAATTGTTGAGGAAGTGAAAAGTATCGGATTCCTTTGGATTAAGAACAGAGCAAAACTAATTCATTTAGATTGGGATAGTTGGAAAAGATTTCATGTAAATTTCGAAGTGTAGCTCTATTGTAATCGGGATCCCTCTTCTAGCGTCTTGCTAGTTGGTGGTTTTTTATAAATTTTAAAATTTTTTGCACTGATTAAGGGTTTTTGTTTTTATTCATAATTTAATAATTAATAAAATCAGAGGGGAAAATATGTATTTTGTATTTTTGTAAACAAATTAAGTTGTAATACCATTCATTAGATGCATTGAATAAAAAATTAAATAATAATTAATAATATAAGAAGTTGTAAAACCATTGAACAATATAATTGTTTATAAACAAATTTTGAATTTAAAAATTTGTAGATAAAAGATGAGACTAATTATTGATTTGGTTTTCTAAAAAAAATAGAGTTTGACTAAAATGCAAACATAGTTTTAATGATATAATAAATATTCATATGCAAGTATATTTTAAAATTGATAACTAATGTTATAATCTTTGAGCTTTAGCTCCTGGCTAGCTCCTTTTGGTAGTTTTATGAATTTTGCCATTCAAAAAAAAAAACTAATGTTATAAATTATTACAATCACAATTAATTTCATATTACATTAATCTAGTTACTATTACTAATATGATATAAAAGAGAGAAAATATAATTGAGAGGATATATTAGAAAGTGTCACATATCTTACTTTTGATATAACATAGAAACAAAAACTAAGTATAAGAAAATATCATATAATATTATATTATACGTCATATCATTTACTTACTTATTAGATTTTTTTTTGTTTTAATTATTAGTTTCACCTCCCCTTAACTTCACAAAATTATCATTTATTATGTTTTGTAAATTTCGTCATCTTACAAAATGTTCAAGCTCCGTCAACAAGGTAAAAAGGGAATAATAAATTCTAATTGGTATGTGAAGTAACAATCATTTAAGGTTGCAACCAATGATTTAAAAATCAGACCATGATTAGTCAGTTGGACCAGAACAACAGAGTCATATTAAACATGTCTTGAATTTATTATTAAATAAAATTCACAGAAAAATTCTAATTAATAAAAATGTTTAATTAAGGTTATACTAATATTAATTAACAGAAAATATGTTTGTTAATTAAAAGAAAGAAAGTTAAGAAATTGTTGGTCGGTTGCGGTGGTCAGCCACACGATTTAGATTTATGATTGATTAAAAGTAAATTAGTTATTAGGGCAACAACTGTGATTGCCGGCGCCTTACCTTAGACTTCCATTGTCTGTGGAGGAAGTTGCCCCAACTTTACTCCACCTACGTAAGGTACGTTACCGTCTCCCTATTTATTTATTTATTTATTTATTTATTTATTTATTTATTTATTTATTTATTTATTTATTTATTTACATGCATATTGCCATATTGGTCAGTAGTTTTAAGGCATGAGCTCACATAGTCACATGGATAATAATGAGTCGGAAATAAGCAAGTTTGTTCCTTGTTCATTATTAATTCGTGTTTTCAACGACATTTTAAAATAATATCACAAATGTAAACACTTGATTTCATCATCATTCTTATCATCTTATGTATTTACAAACAAAAAAAAATCCCAAGATCAACATTGTACGCTTGGTTCCAAATGGAACATATTCTTTTCATAGTTTTCCTGATTTGAAGTTTTTTTTTAAGAACAAGAACATGATCCATGCTATTAGTAAATAGTGTGATGTTTGTAGATCAAAGTCAAAAGAAGATGAAGAAATCTTTTAAACTATGTTTAATTAAAAGAAGAGTATATGAAGTTAGACTAAATAGGGTGATGTTTGTATAATTAGAGTTAATATAAGTTTAGTTAATTATGTTAACTCTACGTAGTTACGACAATCAAAGTTAACATGTTCTTAAATAGAGTAATCAAGCCGATTAGGAAAACTACATAGTTCTCTCATATTCTTAAATAGAGTAATCAAGCCGATTAACAAAACTGATTAACAAGCTTTGTTTATATCATTTACTATTTATATTTATTTCCTTTAAATAAATTTGATTTAATCCAAACGATTACTTATTGGCTGATGATAATGCATACTAATATTTTGACCAATGATAATCCTAAATTTTACTTTCATTCATTCGTAGAGCAATTTCACTGTCATAATCATTAAAATTTTATGATCGAGCACAAATCTTAACGATTATGATACTAGGATTGCATTTGGCAAGGAAAGTGAAAATTATGATTATCATTGGTTAACTACATTATTATGAGTAAACTTATGTAAATCGAGGCAAATTAACATATTTTTATGATTTTTAAAATTTACAAGACATAAATTTTTATCATAAGGAAAAAATTAATAATAAAAACGCCTCAAATTTTTTATTTGCGTTGGGACTCCAAAAAGTTTGAGGCGATCCTACTGTGGTTAAAATAAACGACAAAACTGTTTTTATAAATATTGCTAGTACATAACAATTGTATGTATTCATATGTATGCAAGTTTATGAAACTCTCTTAAATCTGCAAGTATATGTGTATATATGTTTGATCTATTTAATCCCTGGCTGCACATGCAACTAACCACATTCAAATAACATGCAATGGTAGCTAATCAGTGGCGGATGTAGGTTGAGGGGGTGGGTTCACAGGAACCCACCGCGCTTCGACTCGGTAGTAGGAAAAAAAATTTCGGAGGAGTTAAACAATAGGGTGAACCCATTAATATTTTAGGGGTGAATTCTGAGATGAACCCATTAAGATTTTTAAGAGTGAATTTTTAATATAATTTTCACATGAATTTGTCAACTTGATTAAGACAAATGATCTTTGTTAGAGAAATCTCGATAATCAATTATTAGATTTCTACATGATCGTGTTAAAATCACTTTCGTGTCTTATAAACTTAGCAAGCAAAATGGTAGTTATTAGTGGTTAAACCCTCAAGTCAAGTTAATTTTGGTCATACAAACTTAGCATATTTCGTTTAGGTTTCGGGGCGTTGCCCCCTTGACCCATGTCTGTTGAATGGCTAGCAGGACCACCACCTTGGACCCCGCAAGGGCGCGACCCCATTGACTCTCAATTGGTCTGGAGCTCAGAAGTCTTAAACGAAAATGCACAATGTATCTTCGAACTCTTTAATGGCGACGTTTTTTAATTTTAATCATTGACTTAATATATCGCACTGTTATTATGTGAAGAAATTACATGACCCAAACTGTCAACCCGACCCGAAATTTTTTATGTCCGGTTATATTTAATTAAAACGTCGAAAAATGGCGAACCCACTGAAAAAATTTCCTGGATCCGCCACTGGGTAGCTTTTAAAACAGAACTTAAGACACAAAATGCTCGCACGTTTAGTCAAAATATGTGACATGTTACATATCAAAGAAAACCTTACTTATAAGCTAAACTTGCTCTGATTGAGATTTTCATTGTATGATCAAATGTAGATAATGGAAAATATTGAGCTTGAATTGGATGGGGCCACATAGTATTTAGTATTTACTTCATCTTGGATCCGCACTTTGATTTTAGTGCAATATTCAATTTATATTATCATATCTTTTTTTAGAAAGGAATTTTTTTTTGAAAGGTTATATTATCATATCTAATAGCAACACTTTATTGGGTATAAATTCTCACTCATTCAAATTTCGTAGACCACAGTTCAAAGGCCATTTTCGTTTTTCGGTCAGTAATGTTAATTTTTTGGACAATATGTTTAAAACTTTTATAAGTATTGATTTCAATATTGATGGTCTTTATTAAAAAATTTCTGGCACTCTTGTCCCTCCTCCAGAACTATTTAACTTCTACCACTAGATATGTCTTGTTTCTAATTTAAAAGGTCATAGGTTTCAATCTGGATTAAAAAAAAAAAACGCTAGTTAATAAATTTGTCTTTTTCCAAAACTATACCCATAAAAAATATAAATAACCTATGATTACATAGTAGAGGATGAGTTGGTCACCAGTATCCTTCCGGGATTAATAGATATTATTAATGATGTTATTAAAAGGGGGTCGTCCTTTTTTTTCAATAAGTAATTTTAATTTTTCAGTCAAAACGGAAAATGATACATGATGCGAAAAATACAATGACATATGCTTACATACTAGAGGGACGTCTAATGGTGGCGTTCGTCATTTACTATCCTTCCCGGATATTATTAAGAGTTTGTTGGATTTTTTAAGATTATTTTGGATTAAATCTCAGTCCTTTATATGATATCTCAAAGTCTTATGAATTTTCATATGCCCGTGTCTTGACTATAGTATTTACTTTTCATTTAATTATTGCACTTCAAGAATTCAACACCTAAAACCTAATTCATAATATCCTAATTTTATAATTTATATCACTACAGATCATATGTGATATGACACGTCCTTAACTCCTTATGTGACATTTAAGTTTTTAGGTTCTAAATATAAATTGCGAACACATCTTGGAATTCGATAAAACTTTGAAACAAATTAAAAAATCACAAGTTTAAAATTTCATTTGTAATTCGATAAAACTTTGAATCGAATTTGAATTTAAAATTTGAACCGATTTGAACTTTATGATTTTCAAGTCGAAATCGAATCCAATTTTGACTCCGCTTTGAAAACTAAAACACCCTTGTGATTTAAGTTTATTGAGTATATTCAATTTACCTTTGTGTTTTTCATTTACTCTTTCTAGAAATGCATTCGATACTGAGCTTACCCAATTTATATTTGGGCTACAAGCATAACTAGCTTTGTACCCGTCCGGTGGCCGGGTACATTAATGTCATAATGTAATTCCCACCTAAATAAATTGCATTGTAAATAAAAATTGTTGTGTTTAAGACCAAAGTTACAAGTCATTTTTACGAGCTCATGTCACATCACGAATTTTCATTGAACTTCTACAATTGATCACAACTGACTTTCTTGCCTTTGTTAGTTCGGCTATCAAATCCTGGAGCCGGGAACCATAAAATTGGTCAAAGAGTATCACATACTGCAAAAAAAACAACCTTACCCAGTATATTCCCACTTTTCAGTAGGGTCTGGGAGGAAGGATAGATACAAACCTTACCCCTATCCCAATTGGGATAGAGAGGCTGCTCCGAAAGAGTCACCGGCTCAAAGTTATCGTTTGAAGTTGATAATCCCAATGATTTTAACGCTATTTTCACAAAATAATTGAAATAACGTTAAAATTAGTGCATTTTTACTTTTGCCTCTTAATGGCCCACACATATATACATTATATGCGTGCACTACAAACGGGGCGTATACTGCAAAAAAAACAAACAAATCAAACACGGTGCTAAAAAAGAAAAAAAAAAATGACTGTTGCTCTTATTTTAGGAACACAAAATTACCGTCCGACAATGAGTGAAATATTTTGACATTAAGTTGCAAACATAAAATTTCCCGAAATCCCTATCAGAAGTAAAACTAAAGAACCAAACATTTTGAAAATTAAATATGTCATTAAAATTTTTGTTTTCTATTAAAAACAACATAACCACACTGGCTAATAAAGGTGAGCATAATATAATCATAAGCAAAAATTAACCGATAACCGTCCCGAGTCATAACCGATTTTAACCGAAACTGACTTTAACCGACGGTTATCATTATGCAAATTCATTAACCAATATATTCGGTTATGATTATGGTTAAGCCAAACCATTAACCGACTTTAACCGAACCGATTATTGTATATTTGTTTTTTTGTGATATTCTAGGTGTGTGTGTGTTTCTTTTTTTTCTTTAAAAATTATGTTGCAACTCAAGTATAGAAGGTGAGCTATAAGCCTATAACTTTTTATTGTATGAAAATATTATGAGTTACATGTGAGACTATATATATTTGAAGATGAGTTAGTGTTCACATGATTTTTTCACTCATTCTCAATCGTAAAAAAAGTCCTACGAGTTTTTCTTGGTTTTCAACAATTTCATTATCAACCAAATATAACCGAAACTGAATCATAACCGGTGGTTAACCGATTAATGGTTAACCGATCAATTGATTATAGTTATGGATTTATGATAAACCAAAGTAGCGATTTTGGTTATGAAAATGGTCATAACCGCACCATACACACACACCCCTACTGGCTAAACAGTTAACCATTATGATTAAAAAGCAATTTGAATTCACACACCTCATTCGGCTAGACATTAAGAAAGAGTCTTCATTACTTCACGAGTCGTTTTTTTCTTTCTTGACATAAAACGCAGTTTTGTGTTCTTATTGCTCAGTTTCATATTGTTTTACCATGAACAATAACAGTTTCAGATTAAAACATCAAGGGTGACGATTTTGGTAAAATGGCAAAACTAACTTTCTTTTAAATATAGAAATATCAAACAAAATGTCAAATAAAAGCATAAGTCCTGATGTTAACAAAAAGCAAATGCCAATCCTTATGTTAAGAAAATGCCAAAGTGAAACAACCACAAAGTGGTAAGAACTGTTACTTGTAAATTAGTAAAATGTGAGATTGCATAATCATGATGCAAGGGAAGTGGTAGCAAACTATAAACATGCTATATTGAGTAAAAATCTATGATACCTTGACAAGTGGAAAATCAAACTGTTATTATTATTACCTTAAGAAGACATCTAAGTGATTAAAATTTAGATAGTATATGAGGCAATTTTATTCCTTTATTTGTGTCAGGTTAAAGTTGAAAAAGTGCTTGAAATGCGTCGAACTTTAAAGGTAGGGGATGTAAATGTTGAAACTTAAAACTAAATCATGAGTGGTAATTAAACATGAACTGTAAGGCATTAACAAATAAGTAGAAAATAACATAGGCGCTTACACATACATGTTGATTGTCTGGCTTGCAACATAAGAGAAATGATTTTTAACACCATGATTAATCTGTAAGACAGAAGAAGTATAAATGTTAATAATGTTTTCTAAAAAACATAAAACAAAATATATGAATAATATTTATGCTTGTCACTTAAAAGAATGTAACAACTGATGAAAACATACAAGTAAATGGAGATTCATGTAACCATGCACAACATGTACCAACCGTTTAAGACGTTAATGACATAAAAACAATTGCAACATAATTATTTATAAATTATACATGCTGTCATGTATTCTGTCATAGTTTGCTCCAATATATATAATGTCCAAAAGATACCAAAGAAATGTACTAACCTCAACTTCAAGCAATTGTTCTTGACACATAAGATAAAGCAAAAGTGAATAACCTCCTTCATCAAACAAAAATTATATTCCAGTGAAGATTAGATGTGGCAAATTAAAATTACAGGAGTCATATCAATGTAACACAAGAAAACATACTTTAAATCTCATCGAACAATATTCATAAAATTACTATGATCCATGAGACTTGAAGAAATAAGAAAATAGTAATTTTTAAAAACCAAGATGTTTAGAATATTAAAGGGGGTTAATTATAATATAAAACCATATACGAAATACTAAGGCGTACTCTTCACCATATAACAATCCATTACCCCTTTCTTGTTGAGACTTGTCTACTCTTTGTTTTACAATATTTAAAATTGCATGAGCTTCTTCAATACTGTAGGAAATTTGAATTACATTTGACAAAAGAGAACATACAAAACTATAACATAAATCATGAGCTTTGTAGTAACCCTATATCAAACTATAACTTATGAAAAAAATAAGGATGGATAAAAACAACAAATATAGGTATTTCCATCTTCATAATAGGCATATTATTTAGCATTCAATGACCAATAAAACGACACGTGACACACTTTTGATTCCAAGTTTAATGACAAATAACAGTAAGTTCTGCATGACATTTTAAAAATAGTAAAATCATACTGAAGTCAAGTTAAATATACACAAAATATAATTCTGTTGCAGAAATGGTCCTCTACATCTATTTTAATAAACTTGGAATCTAGATGATTTGGTGCAAGAGACTTTTTCAGTCCTGCAATATGAATTATGTAACTCACTTTTATCAACTCATTTAGATCAACCTCCTCATTAACAGAGGAAGATGTTTGTGCCTTCTTTGAGCTAATAATTATTAAAAATTACATAACTACAAAGATCATCTTAACAAAGATAGATATACAAACTCTTATATTCACATTTATCAAAGAAATTTTTAATTTTATATCAATAATCTATTCTGACATTATCAAAATCAAAAGACATAACAATAAACTTGGGAAAGAAGTAATATATTATAGGTAGTCTTGTATATTAAATCAATAGAAATAGCCATAAATTAGGGCAAAATATAATATATATATATATGTGTGTGTGTGTGTGTATTATATATTTGACAGTTGCATATAAGATCAAAATGAAAATGGAGTTTAATTGTCAAACGAAGGAGCGTATGTCATCATCATATATATACTTTAAATTACATATACAATGAAGACATACCTTTTGATAATTACGCGTAGGTGCTGCCATTACATTTCCATATACCAAAGTTTGCATAGTCAATTTGATTGAATTTGGATTCATGATTACAGATACTAATAACTTCTCTTTAATTTGAAGAAACCCTAAATTGCAATTTCAATGATGTTTACAATCTACAAAACCTTACAAATGGAAATAAAATAAGAGCTATACAAGTATGTGATGTTGATAAATGATTGAACAACAGATGGATGGTGATGAACAATTAAACAATTATTTATGAAATTCTCAACCCTGATTAGCAAGCGATCATTGGTCGGAGTCTAGGACGGCAAGATCCGTGAGCAGGGATTGTCAACAGGAATTGAAGTCTGCAGGTTTTCATCGAGCAGTTGATCAATATATGCATCTTCCCTCTTCGACAATCTCTCCTTATTGAATGAAAGAGATCAGATAATTTTGAGCGCATAGAGAGATAGAATTGAGTGAATGGGATATAACGAAGGCGTCTGTTGATTGTTGAAAATGAAGGGGATGTGGAGTTTATCTGATGTGATTGTGGTAGACTCAACGATGGTGTTTCTTTTAAGATGATGATAATGGGGAGGTTATCGGTGACATGGGGAGCAAAAGAAGGAAATAAGCATAACCGTTGCGACGTGAGAGAGAGGGAGTAAAACTGCTCTCAACTTCCCCTTCTAGAAGGTTTTTTGAGACTTTGAAGGGTTGTGATTAAAAGTTGAAAACTTTGAATGATCAGGATTTTACTAAAAGTTAGTTAAATTAATGGTATCATATTAATATATAATTGGGCTTCTCTTACCATTTTAGTATTTTACGAAACCCGGAAATTTAAATGGCATACTTTTTTGAGCCATGCCAAGATGACATTACTTTACCTTCTTAGCAACACAAGTCCACTCATACTCTTTCTGCCTGATTGTTGTATGGTTGAACCCATCCGGTGACAAGCCTTCTTTAATCGATTGCAAGCTCGTCGTCGCCAAAGCCCTACCACACGTCGGCGTTGCCGGATGTAATGCCAATCACTTCCTTAGCCAATCATAATTTAATGTGAGAAGGATAAGATAGAAGCAATTAGTTAGAAAGGGTCGAGTGCTACAAATGATGAAACAACGAAAGAAGTGCCTTTGATAAGAAAAGCTTAAAAATCATTTTGATAAAGGGGCAGCCATAAGCATAGCCAAGGCCTAAGGCTAAAAATGAACTCAAGTATTGGCTTAGAGAACAGGAATCTCATTCTTATCTACATCAATGGGTAAGGTTTGTTGCCCGATTTGCTTCAACTTGTAGCTACAGATGTCGGCTCAAATGCATTTGGTATATATGATGTGGCTATAGTCATTGGTGCATGGTTGAATTAATTGGTTGTTGCATATTGATGAACCTTCAAAGGGCCAAAAGATGTTAAGTTTATCTTGGCTGAAACGTACGAGGGAGTGATTGAACTTAGAAAGCCTTATTAAGTTTTTGACTTACAACACTATAACTGTTTTATACACAAAACATACAACGATGTTACGTCTTAAACGGTGATAAATTTTCGCAAACTCATAATAGCATAATGTGTTCTAAATGTATTACAATAATGTTAAAAAAATCCAAGATTTTTGGCTATATCTTGACAGAGTTATTTGGGTTAATGTTTTAAGAGTGGGTTATTATATGATCCCAATCATATATATATAGGAGAAGGTTCCCCTAAAAAGTCTATTTTGCCTAAGAAGGCTAAAAAGGATTTTTAAAAACTCGAAAACCGACTCAAACAAGCTCCAATTGAATTCGTTTTTGCATCATTGGAACCGCCTTGTCGAACCCTAAAACCCAAACCTTAAATTATAAACAACAAATCGTAATACTAAAACCAAAACTTTAAAAGCATATCCTAAACCTAAATATAAAACCTAAAAGCTAAAAATCAAGCCCTAAAATCTAAATTCCGAAACTAGTAGTTAAAACTAAAACTTAAAAGCTAATATTGTAGGGTTCGATGAGACGGTTCCAATGTCATCAAAATGAGTTCAATCGGAGTTCGTTTGGGTTGGTTATTGAGGTTTTGAAAATCTTTTTTAGCCTTCATAGGCAAAATATATTTTTTATTTGATCTTTCCCCATATATAATGTTAGCACAATCTTAAAAAATTAACCCTAAATTTAATTGATCAGTCATTTTAAATCGGGAAAAAAATTTGTTGTATGTGTTTATATATACAGTCACTTGTTTAAAGTACATAGTAACTTCACTTTACTTTAAAGGTAATTATTTTTGTGCCATTTAAATCATGTGTTTATACATGATTATTTTAATCTTTTTACAATTTGTTGATTTTCATTTGAATATTTATCCCTAAGAATTGAATCATATGAGAAACCAATTTTAAAAAAGAAATTCTTTAACCTTATCTAGGCCTTCACTTGAAATCGTTAGAATAATTATGATTGAAGGTCAAAACCGTTATTTGTTTAAACCACAGGGGTTGCATTGATAAATGGGTTGAAATAGTTAAAATATTTAATACTACAGAAGGTAAAACTGTAATTTACTCTACAATTTATATAAAAAAAAATACTTTTTTCAAGATAATCATCGTCGTTTTTTTTCGAATCCTTTCATTTGAGATAATTAGAAAGATAATATCTTCTATAATTTGATCTAATAAATTCATACAAGATAAACCGAAAGAATTTAACGTAAATAAATAAATAAAATTGAAAAGAAGGTTGATCCAAATAAATTTTATTTAGATTTTAATCTTATCTCCTATAACACAATTAATTAACCACCAAACACTGTATTTCATTCAAAGTAGCACAATATCGTCACAAAAACAACATATTATATATGTTGGGGAAGTTTAATATTAGATGGGTCAACTTGGATAGGTGAAACAAGATTATAATTTTAGTGGTTAATTTGTTTTTTTAATATGTTTTATGTTTCTAGTTGGATGGGTCAAACTAGGATTGTTTCCTCCCATGATATCACGTTTGGAGGTTTTGGTTGTTTTCATTCACGTATGCACGTTCTAATATGTGGGTTGGTATAATATATGTAAGTGTGCAAGGCTTCTATGAGTTTAGTAGTCATTAGCATTCAACATAGCATAGAATCGTTTGCAATATTCTATGATTCAAGTGTGTATAAATTAAAGACTAATACCAATACTTGGAATCAGAGCCGTATGCTCATATCGAGAATGGCCGGAAGCAATTGAAGCACCGATTCATATAATCGAACTGTGAGAAAGAACACAAGCGACAAGAAAATTGATTGGTGAAAGTCGGTTAATTAGTAGCAAGTTGAAGCGAGACAAAGCAATGTAAAAACAGGATAACAAGATCGAGAAAGAAATAAAAAAGAAAACACGGCAGCGAATGAAGGAATTGTTGCAGTCCGCGATCAAGGTAACGTGCCACTTCAATGTCCAAAACTAACCAAAACCAACTACACTTCGTGGTCGATTTTGGTTATAACAATGATACAGACATATGATCTTTGGGAGGTCTATAGGGTCACCGGAGCAACTGTTGAAGAAAAGAAAAACTACACCACTAAAGCCATTATTTTCCAAACCCTACCTGAAGATATCCTCCTACAAGTGTTAGCTGCATTTTTAGTCATATTTTATCAGGGTTATTACATCTATTTTTACCCATATTCTGCATTTATCATGGACATATTTGTTTAATTTGAAGAAATACTTGTTTTGGTGGAATGGAGTCTACTTTGGATTGTTTTTGCTATATTTGTAGTGGGAAGCAGGTGCTAGAGTCAACAAAGCATAGGAGGAAGATCTGGGAGATGAGTTGGAAGAACCAAAGCTAGAATTTTGAGGTTGAAAGGAAATTTTTTGACATAAATCAGAAACGGCCGTGTCAAAATTAGCCATACAAGTTGACTTGACCGTGTTGAGTTTATGTAAAGAGAAAAAAATTCCTAAAAGTTAGGAATTTTAATTCCGATTTTCCTTTTTCTTTATTATTAAATGGATAAGATTAAAAGAAAAGGTCTTAGAAAAGGAGAAGTTTGGGGGAAGTTTTAGGGGGATTGGAAGAGGCTTTTGAGGGCAACAATTTTGGGAGGAGATTTTTTTGGACGGCAGCAATTTTTTCTTGGGCAGAAGACTTCGACGGCTGAAGGGGTTATTGGAAGGCAAGAAGCAGCAGTGGTCTTTCAATCTTTTGTTTTCTTTTCCAATCGTTTATTTTGATTTGATCATTATGTCGGGCTAGTTTACTATAAATTCTGACACTAGGGTTTTATTGGTTTGATTTGAATCTTATGTGAAACGTTTATGAGATTTAATATTTGGATGATTTGGTTGTGTTATTCTTGATCTCAAATCCGGAATTTGTTTCCGGATGATTTTAGTTTGTTAATAAAATTGGCCACTTTATTAATTTTACTAATAAAGTTCATCAAGTTTTAAACCCTGAAAAGTTTTAATTTGATATAAAGGAAACAAGTAACGTTTTGTGTTTGTCAATGAGCTCAATTTCGTTATAGAACTACATGATATAAGTAGACATTCCGAACGGCGTGAGTGTTTAAATATAATCAGTACTTCTATCATTGCAACCCGCACACTAGAATCCGAACGGCGTGAGTTTAGAGTAGCGGGTTGGCTCTAATCAACGAACGGCAATTGATTAGACTTAGATAGAGTGGATGTCCGAACGGCGAGACGTCTAGTACCGATACAAATCTTTCAATTAAAGAATCATTGCACCATATTTGTTAATGATCATAAGCCGAATCAAATCGATAAAATAACCTTAGTGTTGGAATTGCTTCTTAATTTCTGAATTTTCTCAAATCATATTTTCTGTCAAAGTTTTAAACCAAAAATTCTAATCTTTTAAATAGTTAGTGTTTTGATTTACTTCAAGTTGTTTTGTGTCACCCCCCCAATTTAACCATTTTGTTAAAATCAATCCTGTGCGTGAAAACTTTTGGTATAATAAATTAATCCGTATCCCTGAGGATACGAACCCTGCTTCCATTCATACTAATTTTTGTGTGTCAAAGTAAGGTTTACGATTATCATTTATTTGCTGGATTCGACACCCAACAACAAGTGGACAAGATATTTGGGAATCAATTCGGGTTCGGTATTTAGGTGCTGATTGGGTCCAAAAAACTAGGTTGCAAACTCTAAAAAGTGAATTGGAGATACTAAAGATGAAGAAGAATGAAACTATCAATGATTTTTCAGGAAAAATTGGTGCTATTATGGCTAAATTCAAGAGTCTTATTCAACGTTTGAAGAAGAAGTGATTGTGAGAAAGTTTCTCAATTTAATGCCAAAGAAATATTTACCAATTGTAGCCTCTATCAAACAATATTCTGATCTTGGAAGTAATGTCCTTTGAAGAAGTTGTAGAAAGACTCAAAGCTTATGAAGAAAGGCTCAAAATTCAAGATGAAAAGGATGAAGTTAAGGACAAATTGTTGTTAACTAATGGTGAACATGAAGATAGGCAATATGGTAGAGGAAGAGGTCAAGGAAGATTATTCGGTAGAGATGAAAGAGGACGTGGAAGAGACTTGGTTGTGGAGATAAAAGTAGATTTAGGTGTTACGAGTGTTGAGCATCTGTACATTTTGCAAATGAATGTACCAAATGGAAGGATAAGGAGAAAGATGCCAATTTGATTGAATTGGAAGAACCAGCCTTACTTTGAAGCAAGAACCGACATAAACTTGCGGGGGTGATTGTTGGGTAAGTTTAATGTTGGATGGGTCAACTTGGATGATGAAAATTATTATTTTTAGTAGTTAATTTGTTTTTTTAATATGTTTTATGTTTCTAATTGGATGAGTCAAACTGGGATTGTTTGCTCCCATGTTATCACGTTCGCATGTTTTGGTTGTTTTCATAATTATTTTTATGGTAATGAAAGGCTTCTACAAGTTCAGTAGTCATGAGCATTTAATATAGCATAAAATCGTTTGTAATATTCTGTAATTCAAGTGACCAATAATATCTGGATAATAACAAAATGATAAATTCTTGATGTAACGACTAATGGACATCTGATAATATGAACCAGATGTGTGACAAGGTTTTACAATCTGGGTTGTATCAACAACATACAAAGATAAAAGAATGCTTAGTCGAGCCTTAAAGAGTATAAGTTGGTGCAAAAGCTAATCATCTTTTTATGTTATGGCCTTATAATGAAGAGACAAAAAACATATGAGACCAACTACAAACCAACCAATTCGATTATGGAGACAATTCTTCAAGTTTCTCATCTATAAACATATTAATCAATATTTATGGCATCAAAAGAAGACAGTAAATGGCTAATCTGCCTCAACTACACTTGAATCCATCAACTTGAACCAGCTTAATTTTCAATTAAATGGGATCCCAAATCAGTTACAAGTATCTAATCAAGAATGTAACATAACATCTTAACATGTAACAATTAAATTGGTACTCAACAATACCTACAATCTCCAAAGGAAATCTCTTAACATGGTATAATCATCAATTCTGTAAACTTCACTTCTGAGCTATGTACTTAATTACTCTACACAAGTTCTTATTTTAATTTTTATCAAATTAAGAGAATATTGTAGATGGACCTTCAATTCATATACATAACATCAAACCCCTCATTGTTATATAAAAAAAACTAGCGTGGATTGACTGCCATAAGCATTTCTTCGTCAGTAAGTGAGTGACGGAAGTGACAACGATGACCATAGGGGCAGATGTCACCTGCAAGAACCATACGACACACCTCGGTTTTGTAGCGAGGGTGCCTGATCACAGGTCGCAGCTCGCTTATTCCATGTGCAAAGTGACATGTGTCTCCGTAAGGACAGGTTCCGGTCTCCTGCCACTTGTTGCAGAGCTCAGTTTTTGACATTCCCTGGTTGTATACCTCAAATTCCAGTCCCTCCAATGCTTTCTTCTCCCCAGGCACACGTATGCGTTGCTGTTCAAATTTCAAACAACAATTATAACAACTTAAGTGTTTTATTAGGCTGGTTAGGCATTCTTCCCTTTTAAGCAAACATGCATTATTTGAACTTGTCAACTCAAACGTCATCAGTTATGTTGCCATAACTGTTATGAATTCTAGAATATTTATTGTTTTAAAGAAATTATCTTCCGGTTTTGATTGAAAATGACTCAAGAATAGTCAAAATTGCACAAAAGAGATGGAAGTGCTGATACTAATGATATAATCGATGGTAATCAGTTGTTCTCTACAAGCAAAATATTGAACATTAGATCGAATTAGGTCCTTGATCATTTAATCACTTACCGATAACGAAGCATTTGTGGTCTGTTGGCGACTCAATCGTTGAGATGAAATTGATTTCAGAAAACCTTTGGAACGAACCGAAATGCTTTTAGGCATTGAAACTCTCTCGACATTGTGCCTCGCGAACTGATTTGGTTCGATCACGCTCGTCGGACTTATACTTGGAACCTTCTCGGCCGATGCACTACTTTCGCAAAATGAGGCTCCGATGCCGAGACGGCAGAAGTCACCGATTAAGGTAGACGAAGGAGACGAGGATGAACGCACAGAGGTTGCGAGGTAGTTCTGTCTCTTAGCCTTCGAGAACAGGTTCAATCTCTGAATCAAATCGGTGTTCGCAAGTCTGAGAACTTCGTTCTCCTGACGAAGAACGTCGACCTCTTTCACGCATTCTTGCAGGCTCGCGAGGCACATGGTGTAGCTATTGTACAGCTGCTGGTACTCGAGGATGAAGCTGGCTTGGCTCAGGCGATTCTCGGTGGCGATCACGTTGGCGCTGAAAGCATCGTCATCGAACGAGCAGTCGGAGGGAGAAGAGTACGACTGCGAAAGCAGTTTTGGCGGGAAAATCGAGGAGGAAAATGGAGCAGGATTGAATAATTCACCAGAACTGAAATCGAAGTCTAATTGATCGTTGTGAGATGCAATAGGAGACATAAATCGATTTACAGATAAATTATTACTATCATTTTCCATTCCGGTACCGTTGGTGGTGATCGTCGATGAACCTGTATCCTTCTTCTCCATCTCCGTCACACACAGACCGATAATTTATGACTCTGCGAATAAACACATTCCAATCACATACTTGAATCAAAAGTTAATACTACACAAACATGAACATATACCAAATTAACAAATAGATATCTCTAAACAAATTCATTTTAACAAAAAAAAAACATTGGATAATTTAATCAGAGCAAGATGAGAACATCGATCGATACCTGCAAATGAGGAATTTGAAATAAGAGTTTGCTGATGGAAGATGATATGATGGAGGAAGGAGTATAAATGAGGAAGGCGAGTTAGGGATCAGGTGTGTCGCGGAACAGAGTAAGTTTGGTATGGAAGGAAAGATGGAGGGTGGATAATGATTAAGATGGGGCGGGGAATGAAAGAAATTGCTTGAGGTGGACGTTGAAACCGTTAGAGATACACAAAGCTAGCTCTTCACAACAGCAATGCCAGGGCGTCCACTTCTAACAAACCGGCCGCTTCACCAACCTACATACACCAATTACATTTATTTATTTATTTATTTTATTATATGAATGCAAAATTAATACATTGATATTAAATATGTTCAATATATAATTAGTTGAACATTGTTTTTGTACATTTTATTGTTATTCTCGGGATATTAAAGGTGTCATGAAGTGTAATGGTTGGTGTGTTTATAGCACAATGTGTCCAACTCTAAAGCATTAAATATGTTGGAATGTTTGAAAATGTTTATATCATAAAGTAATCTGGTTCCTCTACGATCCTTAAGTAAAACAAAAGATACGTTAAGCATCTGGTACATTTCTCTCTTTCTATACATATACATACATATAAATACATATACATACGTGTGTGTATTGCATCATCTGAAAACGTGATCTAAGATATGAATTTCTTAAACTCTATATGCACCATTAATTTAGGATCTTAAAAATAAATGTGTGATCCACATAAAATTGAATAAAGAAATATATTTTGAATAAATAAATCAAATTTAATGTGCTTCACTTTGTTTGTTTACGAAGTAATTTTATTTGTCAATTTGTTCGCTAAATTTGTAAAAAATTGTCAATCAAGTCTCTTCCGTCTATGTTGTTGACGGTTTGATCAATAAATTAAGGAACTTGATTGATTACTTTTCACTAATTAAGGTACTAAATTGATATTTTTTACAAATTAAATAATTAAATTAACAATAAAAATTACTTAAAGACTAAATAAGCAAATTTCCTGAAAACATAATAACTATTTTGACATTTTGCTCTTAAAAATATGTAATGAGAACTAGCATTGTGACATTTAAACAAGTGATGTCTAGTTCTCCACATTGAAAACAAAAATATCAGGACTTTGAACTTGGGTTGTGAGCTTCAATTGATCATAATCATTACCTAAACACTGAGTCACAACAAATTTTGTTAAAAATACAAGTAAAACAAAATGTTGGAAAAACGAAAGAGAAAAGGGGCAATGTAATTTGTGTCGCCAAAACAGTTCGAAATGGGGCAAGGGGGTCAGGCGTTTCCAGTATGGTTTTCTTTTGGGGTAGTTGTGGTGGCTTATGTGAAGTCCAGGTAACTATACCTTAGTGACATGGCCTGGAAACAGTGGGCTCTTACGATTGAGACTTTCGCCGTTCAAAAAAAAAAGTTCGAAATGAACAGTAAATCACGTGAGATCCATTAAGATTGCTTAGCATTATGTATATTACATAGAAAATGATCAAATAAAAAGTCTATTTTGCCTAAGAATGCTAAGAAAGTTTTTTAAAATCTCTAAAACCGACCCAAACGAACTCTGATTGAACTCATTTTGATGACATTGGAACCGTCTCATCAAACCCTACTATATTTGTTCTTTGGTTATAGCTTTAACAACTAGTTTTAGAGCTTGGATTTTAAGGCATGTTTTTTTAACTTTTAAGTTTTATTTTTAAGTTTAGGATTTGTTTTTATCATTTTGATTTATTATTAGGGTTTATTATTTATAATTTACGGTTTAGGTTTTAGGGAATTATAAGTCGGTTCCAATGATGTAAAAATGAATTCAATCGAAGTTTGTTTGGGTCGGTTTTCGAGTTTTTAAAAATCCTTCTTAGTCTTTTTAGACAAAAAAGACTTTTTAAGGGAACATTCCTCTATATTATATAATATTATATGGGATTTAACGAGTCTTTGACCACATGCTACATTAAGGGTGTTCATCGAATCGAATTTCGAATAACTCGAATATTTCGAATTTTTTAAGAGCATTCGAATTTAAAATTCGATTCTATTCGAATTCAGAGTTCGAATTCGATCCGAATTAGATTATAATTCGAATTGGTTTGATTTGAATTTAATTAAAAAGTTGTTTATACTTGTTGTCTTTATATATTCAAAATATCAAATAATCAAAACCTTAAACATCCAAATATTAGATAACCAACATCTAAGTTACATTAGAGATATCATTTAAATTAATAAAATAATAAAAGTTTAATATATAATGTCAATGATAACATACAAAAAAAATAAAGTGACAAGTAATCAAAATATTAAAAATTAACAATCAAAATAATCAAATTTTCGAGGTTCACGATTGAGCTTTTGTTGTGAATGTTTAGGTTTAGCATATTTAAAAGTGTTAAAATTATGGGTACTTTATAGTTAAATTGACATTTGTGTAATAGTCTTTCAGGTTTTTATATAAATAATTTAAATTCAAATTTCGAATCGAATTAAAAATTTGAAATTCGAAATTCGATTCGAAATTTGATATCATACTACGAATCGAATCGAATTTTGACTTGGTGTTTTTCGAATTGAAATCGAATCGAATTTCGATTTTTTCGAGTCATATTTGAAAACTGAACACCCCTATGCTACATAGGTGACAAGTAAGAGATGTGATGACCGGTAAATATGAGTAGAAAATATGTATAATAGTAACATGTAGTAGGTGAAAAGATAGAGGATGATGTGAGTGTTTTTTATGGGTTTAGAAAAAAACACATTGTCATGTAGTGATCACGATCATCACGTGCAGGGTCACGCCGGGTGCAAAATGGGATGGGGCGCGACGGTGAGCATGAAGGCTGGCAAGCGGGTTGATCAATTAGGAACTCACGTCTCATTACACATCTCCATAGGCCAATGACAAAAACCCAACTTGTAAGCGCGTGATAGTGATATGGTAGCAAGATGGTAAAGAAAGATAAAAATTTTGATTATGAAAGATGGATGATGAGAAAGTCGAAGCATAGTGATTAGTGAAATCCTAAAACTTTACCATTTTTTCCTTTGATATATATGACACTGTCATTTTTTATACATTTCATCACAACGTGACATACGTTGAGCACTTGAGCATCCTTTGCATTTTTTTTCTTTTAACAGACAAGGATGTATAGTCTCCTTACTAACCCATGTTTATATATACATTTTTTAAAAATGTATTTTATAGGAACAAATTTTTTGCAAATTTTAGTTTTTTTTTTTAAGTATACTTTAACATTAAGTAACTTATTTAACTATTTATTTTATAAATAAACTAAGACAAAAAAAAAATTAAGATAAAAAAAATTGTTAGGCTATCCTTCACCCCCATCACTCCACAATGGCGCCACATAATCAAC
The DNA here is from genome assembly GCA_009363875.1 of Mikania micrantha. Lineage (NCBI taxonomy): Eukaryota > Viridiplantae > Streptophyta > Magnoliopsida > Asterales > Asteraceae > Mikania > Mikania micrantha. The sequence goes on from SZYD01000662.1 coordinate 90,006, forward strand.
CAACACCATTACCTCCTTATCACTAAACGTCATCATCCCATGTGTTATCATCATCCCTCATCAAACCCCCATCACCTCTCCTTTTTTCCCCCCTTCTCCCATTTCTTTTCCTTCACGGCGTGAAGCTCTTCACGGGCTTGCCACCACCTGGTGGTCACGCCCCTATATGTTATGGTGAATGTGGGTGATGGAGGCATGATGGAGGGTGATCAAACCCTCCTCACGCCTCATAAAACATGGCCTTAGTATGCAAGGTTTTCCGTATATGCATATGTATATAGACAGATATTTGAGAAAGTAGCGAAAGAATTGAATATGTGAAAGAATATAGGAAGAATTAAGTATTTGTGGTGTAAAAATAAAAGCGTTAGTATGTATATATATATATTTAAAAAAACGCTTATTTCTTTCATTTTTAAAAATACCATTATATTTGACGGCCATAAACTCGTTGGGGTTCGGTAATTGCATCGAGCTGAGGACTAACCATCAATTTGGTTAGATTGTAATCGGCCCAAACATCCAAGGGACACGACAGACGTGGTTCGTGAACAAGTTAAAAATTAAACGAACGAACATGAACAATGGCTCGTTCGGTTCGTTTACAGCCCTATGATCGACGATCAAATGTTTCCCTGACCACTAAGCAGCTATGCATGCCAGCTTGTAACTAAATAACATTTACGTAACTAATGCGCGTCATACATAAAGAGTTAGAAATAGGGTCGCTATTAGACTTGGATTGAAATTAGTTAGAAATTGATTAAAATTTGACACGAGAAAAAGAAAGATGAGGTTGAGTGGGTTTGTGTTTAAATTCTAATAGCGTGAGGTGCAAGTATTAAGGTGTGGACTTTCAATTTGAATGATTGATATGCGGTTGGCTTCTCTTAATCACATTTTTGTTTTTGTTTTGCTTCCTTATTACACCTTTAACTAATATATCATCCCCCTAGCTTAATTAGCTTCACCCTTCATCTCGATCAACTCACACAAAATTAATTAATACTTTTAATTAATTACGATATTTCATGTTGTTATATATCGATCGTATGGTATCAAAGGTAAAAGATTAATAACATAAAAACATACAAGAATTAATGATGTGTTATTTGTCAAAGGATAGCTAGCTAGCCTCGATCTGTTAGTTTGGTCTTTTTCCTCATAATACTTGTACAAATTTTTAACCTTTAGGTTATGGGTTCAAGTCATGTAAAACAACCTCTTTCAAAGATGTGTTAGGGCACGGACAGATCTAGGCATAAGAGAGTGGGTTCACAGGAACCCACTGCGCTTTGACTCGTTAGCAGGAAAAAATATTTTCGAAAGAGTTAAACAATAAGGTGAACCCATTAATATTTTACGGGTGAATCCTGAGTACGATTTTGCCCCAAAGGTAAAGTTTTTTAAGAGTGAATCTTTAATGTAATTTTCAAAGCAATTTGTCAACTTGATTGAGGTAAGTGCTCTTTGTCAGAGAAATCTCGATAATAAATGCTTAGATTTCTATATGATCGTGTTAAAATCATTTTCCGGTCATATAAACTTAGCAAACAAAATAATAATTATTGTTGGTTAAAACCTCGGGTCAAGTTAACTTTGGTTATATAAACTTAGCAAATTTCGTTTAGGTTTCGGGGCGTTGTCCCGAACACTACAATGGATGTTGCCCCTTGACCCATGCCTTTTCACTAGCCAGCGGGACCGCCACCTTGGACTTGCAAGGGCGAGTGACCCCCTTGACTCTCGCTTTATCTAAAGATCAGAAATCTTAAACGAAAGTGTACTCTGTACCTCCGAACTCTTTAATGACAATGTTTTCTAATTTTAATAATTGACTTAATATATCACATTGTTATTACATGATGAACATTACAAGACCCAAACCGTCAACCCGACCCGATTTTTTTTTCTCGGATTCTATTTAATTGAAACGTCTGAAAATAGTGAACCCATTGAAAAAAATTCCTAGATCCGCCACTATGTTAGGGTAAGACTGCGAACATTAAATTGCAAAACGATTGTGCCCCTCCCTAGACCATGCGTAAAATGGGAGCTAAATCAAGCACATGGTACGCCTTTTCACGTGTGAATGAGCCGAGGGATTGCAAATAACACCCGGATCCGGCGGATACAGCTGAAACCCGAAAATGATGCCGAACATCCCAACCAAACCCGACCAGAAGACGGAAACTCTCAACCAGGACCCAATAACCCGACCCATACGAAGCCCTCCATGGATCGAGATGCGTGACTTATGGTCTTATTGAAACAGATCGACGTGGAACTGAAGATTTTAGTATATAATCTTCAATTTTATTTAATTTCTCTTTCGGTGGTGTTTATCTTTTATTTTGAAACTAGTGGTTAGGACCCGCGCGTTGCCGCGGGGTCTGACCAAGCGTCGTAATAACCTGAAAAAACCATAAAAATACTATATACACGTATTAGATAGGTGAGTAACACGAACTGAGGTAGAAACTTGAGAAGCAGAAGCCATATAATTTGCATGAGATTGTGATCCAAATGTAGATGGAGCATATATGTTTCCCAACATGCAACTCGCCCTGTGCAAAAATGGGTATGCAAAATCTGCCCAAACCAAATTAAACATCGCCTTTAGATCAAGTAGAAGGTTGAAAATAGACAGTGTTTTAACACGAACTTATTGCACAGGTCAAAACCTAAAACCGGCAAAGGTGGGTTGACCTGTTAAAAAATTGCATGTAATTGAGAAAATTGCAACTCTCCAATTCCTAGATTTTTTTCTTATCACTCAATTGGTAAAAAAAATTACAACTGCACAGTTAATTTTAAGTTGGATGCTAAAAGTGGAAATTTTGTTTCTATCTTTATGCAGTTTGCCCTATAAATAATTAGTATATATATATTTTTTTGAACGGCATAAATAATTAGTATATAAGATGTGATCATAAAAGCAGTAATATTTTTCATAATAATCTAATAATTTGGATCTTGGTTTCTCTGGTTCAGCTCAACAACAACAACCAACAACCTTACCCAATATATTCCCACTTTTCAGTAGGATCTGGGGGAAGGATAGAGAGGCTGCTCCGAAAGAGTCCCCGGCTAAATTGTTAAGTTTGCTTAAGTTAATTAATGCCCGCTAAGTTAGATAGATAATTAAGAAAGTCAATGCGTGTATGCTTGTAACTTCTTTGTAAATGGATTTTTGGGATGCAATATTTCTTCTCCCTCCCACTCTTGATTCTTTCTTTCTTGATCTCACCATTGTAAGCTTCTTAAAAACTAATCATGAATACTACAACATAAAGCTATAAACTAAATATTTGAACAACTCACTAAAAAAGATTATTGAAAAGAGTAAATCAGTTGCTAGTGAGGAAAAAACCTCTTCATAAGGTAATGCTGCAGCAGAAAGGTCCTTCAAAGAAACACCAAAATCAAGTCTGCCTGATAAGAACATACCTATTGCTCCAAGAACCGAAACAACTGCTATTCTCTTGTTTCTTGAGGGTTGGGATAGAGGAACTTGTGACACCTCGCAATTTCCAGGTCAGCATTTATTTTATTTTAGTAATAATGTGTATTATTATTTCATACGTGGCACTAGAATAATTGTATTTAGTGTGACACGTGGCACAATGGACCAAACACACCGATAATTCGAGGAATTATCGCACGAAACTCGCACGTGTCTTGAATGCCGAACGTTGGTGAACGGATCGAACCACAGTACACTTTCACTACACAATTAGGTTCCGTAGAACCTAAGTTAGTAGAACGATGTCCATATGTCGAGAAACGATAATCGTAATCGTTAGAAACGCGAAAATCGGTTCAAAACCATGAAATTGGGCTTATTGGGCTCAACCGAGACCCATCACGGTACGCGATGGGCACCCAATTGGGCCTTCGCGGTACGCGAAGCCTGGGCAAGAAGATTTGAATTCTCCGAAAAGAGTCGCGGTACGCGACGACCGATCATCTTCCACCATCGCGGTACGCGGCGTGTTTCGGGAACATAATGATTATTTTAATCATCGCGGTACGCGGGGGACAAGTTTTGTCAGGTGTCGCGGTACGCGACGAGGCTATAATCGCAGAAAATCTTTATAAAACCAAGTATAATCATTTTGTTCATCTCTTCACCCAACCTCGTGACTGAAACCCTCTCCCACGACCATTTGCACTCTGCTACAACCCTTTTACACCAGAAGAAGCCATTTTCAACCCTTGGAAGCCATTGTGGAAGGATTGAAGACTTGTGGAAGCTCCAAGAACGCGTTACCATCATTCCTCTCTGCATTTGATCGAATCACAGCCTCCCTAGGATTGTTCCAGGAGCTGCTCAAGTCTCATTTCGTGGATTGAAGCTTTGGAAGGTAGTTTCTATAGTCAATAATGGTTAATATAACTAGAAATCACACATGCAAGCCCTTTAGGCTACATGCATCACCATCACCACATTAGACACGAAATTTCTATGTTATGGATCTATTATTTTGAGATATTGTTACTGATTTGGTGATTCCACAATGATGAATGATGATTTTGATGAGATATGATAATGATTTGTTGGCTTTATGATGAAATGGTTACTTTAAACAACATGCATGTATGATCCATGATGTGTTATGTGATTTTCAGCATTGAAATGTTATTAAAAGTATTATTTGAGATGTTTTACAAGATTAGGATGATTGATTATGTCAAGAAATGTTCATTTGAGCATTATTACTAAATATGGTAACTTTAATGTTACAAATTGTGCATTTTAGATGAAATGACCCCATTTGCATGTTTAAATCTATATGATATGTTTAAAAATGATGTTTAGAAGTTAGATGATGATTATTTGATGTGTTGGAATGGTTTGAATTGCTAAATGTATGATATTTAAGAATATTACTAAATATAGTAACTTTTTGTCACAAGTTTGCAACTTGATGATGGGTATGATAATGTTATGTGTCTAACGTGTTTATTTGGTGGTTATGTGATGATATTGAAAGGTTTATGTTGTAGGGAGACTTGATTTTGGTTATTTTCATAAGTTACTAAATATAGTAACTTTATTTTGCTAAGTTTATGAATTATCACTTGTTAGTCGAAACGATCATGATTAAAGGACTATTTAGGACTAAGATAATGATGTTAGATAATATTGGTTGTTAAATTTGATGAAATATGCTTATGAGTGCAAACTTTCCAAATATAGAAACTTTTACGCGCAAACTTTACTAAACTGGCCATGTGTAACTAGGTGCTATGTGATAACATGCTCATTTAGGATAAATATCCATGTTAGAATAATCGGAAATGTGATTTTATGCATGACTTGCTAAATATGGAAACTTTCCTAAAATAGAAACTTACTATAAATAGTAAGTTTCCTCATGGGAATGATTTTTGGTATCCGTACACTTCACACGACACTAAACCGCACGTTACACGAGCACTTGATCCAAAACCGTCACCAACGGGTCGTTAGGTCAAACACGGTCAACACAGTCATCATGACCCACTTAACAACTCGGTGTTGTTAAACACGAACACGGTCCTGTGAGGCCCACATGTGTGAACACGAACTCATAGTACATATGTGATATAGGTGACTACTAGCCGGCGAGCTACACGATCTCTTTTGAGCAAACGCATTACACAAACTCAGGTGAGTTTACGGCCCCACTTTTACTTAACAACAGTTTTACTTAACTTTGGGGTGAGAATACTATGCAACCATTTTAGATATATGACTGGTATGTTGTGAAAACCATTTTCGAGTGTAACTTATATCGCTTAAAGTCCTCACTTATCCTTACCGTTAGTTGTGTATCAAACGAGTCGTAATTACGTAGTACTACTGGGTTTGACTAACCCCACTCGGCACCAATGTTGACTGGAGGTCATAACGAGTGTATTTTCGATGTGAATGCGGGTTCAGCGATGACCTGCGGAGGCAAACGGAAACAGTCTAGTTTCGGTAAGATGAACTGACACACTCCACGGATCGTAGTATCCAACAACAAAACTTAACATACCCAGTATATGTCTGTTTATTATTTCTGTCTGTCTAAACCTGTGAACTCACCAACTTTTTAGTTGACACTTCTCGCATGTATTTTCAGGTAACTGATGGAGCACACGCAAGGACACACTAAGGAGTCTGGCTTTCATATAGACTCATGTCTTAGGCGTTGTGTGCATTTAATGTTTTCAAAACATTTTAACCATGTAGTGTCTTGAACAATTTACATTCCGCTGTAACTTTATTTACTTATAATATCTAATTATTTCCGCTGCTTTATTTGAAAACATGTTTATATTGCAAATCTGTGTGATTGTGTAACTCATATAGAGTCGTTCTATATGACCATGAGCTGTGATCCTGGCCACGTCACACCCATGTGGACTGACACCACGAGTTGGGAATTTGGGGGTGTGACAGAACTGTAGTTTAAACACAGGCATGCAATTTCACTTTGTTGAATCATTCACATATTATAGATCAGTGTAATAAAATCAAACACATATAAGTGAAATGCTATGTCCAATTTAATTCACACATTACATTGATAAGTCTCAGGACGAACTCAGAAAGATTGGTAAAGGGAGGAAGCCACATAAAACAGCTTATGCAAGGCTCTTATATAAAGCAGCTCATGCCTTAGCTGAAGTAAGTTGTTAGTCCTTCATTTGAGAGGCTTTTTGTGGTTTTGGTTGCTTATTGTGGTTGGTTTTTCAGAATCAGTACAAATCTACAGAGCCTAAAGATTTGTGGTTGGAACCCTATCATGATGTTGCTTCATTGTGGCAACCTTGTGCTGATCAACGTGTTTGGAAACCTAGTGGTCAGCATTCCTTTGTTATTATGGAAGGGTACATTGGGCGTATAATTGAATACGGGGATGTTCGGATGTATGTTGTTGATGCGATAGATATGATTTTATATAACATGAATGAAAAAATCATTTATGCTAAAACATTTTTCTCTCCAGATACTCGGCAATCAATTAGTGTAAACGGACTAAATGCACATCCATACACCTCTTAGTGCATTGGTTGGCTATTAGTTAAATACATCTGTGAAGTCCAACTCTGCATTTTTCTTTGACAGAGGGAATATATATTTTTGTAAAGTTGCATATTGTGTCTAGATATGGTGTTTGTTTTATCTTCTTTTTCTTTTCAGAGGGAAACAATGGCTACATTATGGTAACTGCAAATGGTGGCATAAACCAACAGAGAGTAGCTAACCTAACCCAAATTAGGGCAATATAAACAACAAAATAACTTGATGAAGAAGAAAAAGAAAAAGCAAGTTACACACAAACATAGCAGAATCAGAAATTAGTCAAATGAAACAACCCTGCGTAAACCAAATTAGTGCAACAGAAACAACAAAATACCATGGTAGAGAAGAGGAAGCAGAAACGCAATTTGAGAAGCAGTAAACCAAAACAACCTTCAAACCAATCACACCACACATGGTAGAATTATAAATTAGCCAAACAAAGAAAGCTTACATAACCCAAATTAGGGCAACATAAACAAAAAAATGAAGCAGTAGAGGAGAAGAAGCAAAGGCAAACTATACATAGACATAGTATAATAAAGAATTAGTTAACCAAAACAGCCTTACCTAACCCAAATTAGAGGAACATAAACAAAATATCGTGGTGGAGAAGAAGAGATATGCACCAACCTAGGATGTCGTCGAAACTTTGGACTGCTTAATCCTCCGAATCAGTAGTGACGCCGGTCACCGACGGGGCCTTCGCCTTCCGGTTATACGTTAGGGCCGGAGATTGAGATTTTTCCGGAGGCACGACATTGATGCTGTTGGAAAGAGATCAGAAAGGCGTGTGGAGGTTGATGGCAGTGGAGGACTGGAGATGGATGAGATGTCGTCGGAGCGGAGAGATGGGTCGGCTCGGAGAGTGGAAATCGTGGAGTGGGGAATCGAAGTCGAAGATTGAGTGGCGGAACTGTGGTTGCGACGGTGACTCTGATGAAGAAGGCGTATTATCAGGAAGCAAGAGAGGCAGAAGAAAGTTGTACCAAATGCATGAAATCTTATACCAAAAGGAATAGTGTCTTGCACACAGATCACCTCTTTTGGTTTTTAATATATATATTAATTTGATGTTTTTCATTTAAGCATTCCTATTTCTTTCGCATGCGTATAATAGAATTGAATTTCAGAGGAGACTAATATTATTAAATTTTAAACATTTGCTTTCACATAAGTACAAGTACTACTAGAATTTAGTTTTAATAGGGTGATGACTGTACATGATGATACCGTAACTAAGAAATAATAGAAAATAAGTAAAGCATGGAGAACATTAATTAGAGACAATCATGACACTGAAGGAAGCATTTAATGCGCCCCATCCAGCATTTAATGAAAGAATGATGATCAATTAAGAAGAGGGATGGCCAGCCGCACATCAGTCAAGTCAGATGAAGAAAGGGCGGAAGATCCTTACCCATGAGGCAAAGACCAGAAGGACAAGTACATGGACTAATGGGGAAAAACTAGGGAAAGAGTCTATAAAGAACAGGTCTGAAGAAACTAAAGGCATTCAATACCCTACAACAATTCAAAATACAAGAATTAAAGAAGAGGAGCCGTCGGCATTAAAGACATCCGGAATGCCCTTACGTCGGAGGATGGGTGGAATCTTCTCTTATGTGCTATATCGATACACCTTAAACCTTTTGTAATATTTTTGTAAGAAACTCCCCTTGTAATCCAGAATAGTCCATTGTAATCCATGTCATAAGGAACGTCAGTTCTAGCCTCACTTAATAAAAGAGTTTATCGTTTGAACCTTGCTTGTGTTGTTCATAACCTAATCCGTTGTAGTTTGGTTCATCATAGGGGATGAAAAATATAAAATTTAAACATTTGTTCATGAACTTCTATACAACTCTTATACTTTGAATTTGGAGTGTGCAAAAAACAAAAACAAAAAACAAATCAATACCGAGAAATCCAAATTGAAATAACCAAACTCAAATATAAACCGATGGGTTTGATATAAATTTTCTTAAAAACTGAAAGTTTGGTTGGTTTTGGTTTTGCCTAAAAAACAAAACAAAAAAAAAAACTGAATAAATGTGTATGTGTGTGTGTGTATTACCTTTCAAACTTTTATAAATACAAATTATTTTTAGTGAATTTAAATATTTTTATATATAATTTTAAATGTTAAGTAGTGTTGTAGTTGAAAATTTTTTAGTACAAATACAATAATATTTTTGATGTTTTTTGTTAGTCTAAATATTTTATGCCTAAGTAGAAAAAATTGAAACTCATACTAAACCCAAATGAGTTTTAAAAATATAAAGCCAGAAAAACCGAATCCTAACGGGTTTAAAAACCCAAAAAACAAATTTTCAGTTTTGAGTTTTGATTCAGCCAAAAATCAACCCAAACTGATCCATAGATATGTGTATTATTAAATTAAAATTCGTCTAACTAGATATATTAATCTCTCTAATAAAAGTGTAAACAAACAAACAAATTTACCCAGTATATTCCCACTTTTCAGTAGGGTCTGGGGGGAAGGATAGACACAAACCTTACCCCTATCCCAGTTGGGATAGAGAGGCTGCTCCGAAGGAGTCCTCGGCTCATAGTTGTCGTTTGAAGTTAATCATCCCAACACTTTTAACGTCATTTTCACATAACAAGTAAAATAACGTTAAAATTAGTGCAATTTTACTTTAGTCCCTTGATGGCCCGCACATATATACATTATATGCGTACACCACAAATAGGCAATCTCTAATAAAAGTGTGAATTACCTAATTTTCCGTTTCTAAAATATAATATAACAAAGCAAAATTATTATTAACATATTTATAAAGCTAACTACTAACTGTGTTGCCTATTAGTACTTAACCATTTTAGTCGTACAACAAACATTAAACCTACATTGTATCTAACAAAATTAAACCTACAAGCTTTCAGATATTTTCATTCCTGTCATTAAAATTTAACAAAAAATCGTATCGTTTTCTAAAATTTATTCATCTATCAAAAATTTATCACATCTCATTTCTCATCTCTTTATTGGATTACAAACATTCACAAAAATACAAACACTCACAAAAATATAGAAATGTATAAAGAGAATGTATATAGATTCTCTAAATATAAAGAGTGTACAAATATACTCAGTAAAATCTTGTACAAATATACTCAGTAAAATCTAACTAGTCAGTAAGATCTTAGATGTAAGATAAAGACGAACCCTATATCTATGACACTATCCTCATGTAATAAAGAGGTTGATGAGACCCTGGTTTAGATTTGTCACAAAAATTGAAATATTTAATTTTCTCTAATTATAAAGTATATCATTACACATTGAATGTCAATTATCTACACTTAGACTTAAGAGAGGCAACTAGGCAAGGAGGCCTGCTGATTTTGACAAAACAAAAAGCCATCACCTCCCTGCTCCCCAAAATACAAACTAACAAAAATTTTCTAGATCACTTTGATACAAGTAGATTTGGGCCAAACATTTGTACCTAAAGGACCTAATTCGTTCATTATGAATCCGTTAAACCCATTTTTTTATATATATTCAAACGATACGTTTTATGTGATAAGAAAAAGTAGTTATGTATTATAGGGTATGGGAATATGGTTCCCCTAAAAATTCTATTTTGCCATAAGGCTATGAAGGATTTTAAAAACTCGAAAACCGACTCAAAGAAACCCCGATTGAACTCATTTTTGCGTCATTGGAACCGGCTTGTCGAACCCTAAAACCCAAACCTTAAATCATAAACAATAAACCCTAATATTAAAACCAAAACTTTAAAAACAAATCTTTAACATAAAAATACAACTTAAAAGCTAAAACCAAGCCCTAAAACCTAAAATCTAAATCTAGTTGTTAAAACGAAAACTTAAGATCTAATATTGTAGGGTTCAATGAGACGGTTTCAATGCCTTCAAAATGAGTTCAATCGAAGTTCGTTTGGGTCGGTTTTGAATATTTTAAAAATCCTTCTTAACCTTTCTAGGCAAAATACACTTTTTATTTGATCTTTCCCTATGTATTATATGCCAAAATTTAAAATTTAAAATTTAGTATAGAGATGAGCAATTACCACTAAAAATATCCAAAAAATATACAAGTAGATTATAACCTCTTGGCTCTAACCTTAGAAAAAGAAAGGTTGTTTTTAAAGATGTCCATTTCCTTGGTTCGAAAATCAAACATATAAGAAGGTACCAAACAAAACAATCAAGCGCATTAAACTCATCAATTACCATGAACCCGCAGTTCATGATCACACCGTCAAAAACAAAAATCAGTGCAATGATGCACAATTGCTACGGTATGATAACTATCAAAACATCCTTTAAAAATTAAGCCATTCAACGTATTAGTGGCCGAGCTTGGCCCTCAGACAATGGGGTTCCATGTCAAACAAGTATACTACACAATGAATGATTCATGATGATAAATATCAGATATCACAAAATTCAAACAGCATTCAAGAAACTGTACCATCTTAAGCAAATTCAGGCACTTGCTAATCAAAAGCCATAACATGCATAAAATTTTCATGTAAACATACTATAATCATCTACAATAAGCACAGGAATACGCTGCAAACCTGCAATATAGTATATCAGTACAATATGCCTCTGATTGTCAAGCCCACATAATGTTACTAGAAAGCATCAACTGCACCAAAAACACGCTTAATGTTGTCCTTTGAGCCTAAGATCATAGCATATTTTATACCAAGCAAAATAGGTGGCTTGGGTAGGATAGGATCACGGGTCAAGGGGGGCTCAGGTCAGTCGTCAACACGGGTCACTTAAAATATCATTATATTGGTCCACATCAAAATGGGTTTACACTAAATTAGCTGCAGGTCTAAACAGGTTGTTTGGGTCAATCTGGCATGGATTAAAGCAACAATGTACATCACAACAGCAATTTCGCTCAAATAACAAATATTCCACAACTAAAATCCTTGTTTAAAACAAACTGAAGTCAATGTGTAAGCAATATCTGAGCAGTATTACATCATATGAAATTATAAAATTGAAAGATAAATGAGACAGAATGAGTGAGAGGTTTGTGCTTCATGGTGTGGCTTCTATTTGTAATCTGGAAGATGATCCTATGGAATTAGTGTCATCATATAATAAATCAAAACATCTGATTTGAGTAAATAACAAAATCAGTGGATTTTAAGCAAAGTCAAATCTTTAAAATTTGACTACTATAATCACTCAAACAAGCGATAGCAACATATAAAAAAGTCAAAATTAAACCTGGAAAACACTAAAACTTCATAAATTTGGAGAAAACAAGAATAGTCTAGTCTAGATGATATAATCACCTGAACTCAATCAAATTGACATCAATTAACACTTGTGCCCTTGTGCCTCAACATCGATCACTATAAAGTTGAAGAGGGACGAAGCAACAAGGAGAAGAGAATGACGGCATTAGATCGGTGTATTGGGGAAGATGATGATGATAAGAATTTGTGAGGTGCTCATTTGGGGTTCCGTTGACATTAGAGTGGATGAGAGGTGCCTTTTCTTGGTAGAACCAGTGAGTTTACGATCAAAAAGAACTTTTCTTTTTTAACCAGTACTTTTATAGCTAATCCATCATGCCCATTTGTTTTTCTGTCCTACCCATCCTGACCCTCTTACCTGCTTTCTTAGATTTTATTTTACCCATACTAGCCCCTAAAGAATATTTATCAACCCAAAACAACCCAAATAAAACCAATTGGGATAGAAATATAGAATCATAGAATTGACAGGACCAGCATGTATGAAGCAAAATAGCAAATCCATTCACCAATTTTTAAACCTAAGATCATAAAATGTATGAAGCAAAACAAATGCTAAGGCTACACAGTTTTGTAAATGCATAAGCCAAAATTTAATTGATGCTTATATCCAACAGATTTTGTTGGTGAATTAACTTTCATGATTCACTATCATCACACCGTGTTTTATCAAGACTCATTTGCTAAGATCAAGACTCATGTGCTAAACTAGTTCTGCTACAAACCTAGACCCATAAAATGCAAAAAATCTGACAATTTTTCTACAAGTCAGTAGTCACTATATGCTCTGTTAATCATATATTCACAAAATCACCATGCCTTGTTGAAACATGAACCCCAAACATTAAGATCAAGACTCATTTTCAGAACAAGTTCTAATTCAAATCTAGGCCCAAAAACTGAAAGTTTTACAGCTTTGCAACAGCCTACCATATACTCTGTTAGTTAAAGATTAAAGTTTCTACGAAATAATAACCAACATGATTGCTAAAACCTTCATACAATTTTCATCAACATCAAATAGCATCCTATGATGGTATAAAGTAAAAAATGGCTGTCAGCAACATTATAACAACAAACTAAGATCATCTTTGAGTTCTTTCAAAGAAACAAATAATAAAAGCGCAAATCAAATAGCATCGCCTCCAAATAAACATAATTGATTCATAATAAAAGTAGCATTGAGCTCATAATATCTGTAAGATCAAGAACAAAAATTACCAAACACAATTCTCAATATAAAATAACAATAAAAAGAAAACATTTGAGAAACAAAAACCTAATCGATCTCTTGGAGAGAAGCACCAGCAGCAACATCATCCACGGTAAACTTCCCCTTCGACTTATCAGCAGCACGGCCCTTGGCTTTCCGATCAAGTAACGACTTCCGGTCCTTATCAAGCTTGAGCTTCGTAATCACAACCTTCGACGCATTGATCCCTACATTGACGGTCTGCCCGTTTACCTTCTCACGAGTAATCCGCTCCACATGTATGACCCATTTGCGACGGTACACCTGAACAACCTTACCTTCACGGCCCTTGTAGGTTCCACGAACCACCTGCACCTCATCGTCTTTTCTAACGGGAACCGATCGGACGTTGTACTTGCTGCGGAGTTCGGTGGAAAGAGGTGCGCTCATCAGTACACGCCGGACGCTCGACGGCGCGGTGAAATGCGCCTTCCGGCATTTCCGGCGTGAGCTGGTGACTCGTGGATTGTACTTCATCTCTCTTCGGGGCCTAGGGTTTTTGGGTGTGAAGAACGGCGCCGATTAGGAGGGTTCATGAATGTTATAGGGGATGGTGTGATTTAGGGTTTTACTGGAAAAGACAGATGTGCCCTCTAAGTTTGGTTGATTGACGAAAATGATGTTTTCTTAAGCTCCTTGTTAAGATGGAGATGGCACTACTTGTCAAGTAGAGCCATTTTGTTTTACCGCATATCCTCAGCTCAATTGGTTGAAAAAAGATATCATAAGGCTTTAATATTGGGTATATTACGAGTTCAAGTCATGCAATAGACAAAACAAACATACATCCTTAGTGAAAATCTCACTTTTAAGTAGGGTCTGGGGGTGAGATGAACACAAACCTTACCCCTATCAAAAATGGGTAGAGAGGCTGCTTAGAGATCCCCGGGGAGGGGCAAACCCAACCTTCGTCCAGGGCCCATTTATCACAAGTGCACAAAATTTTTAAAATCTTTTTTAAAAAAAATATATATATATACTTATATATCCAAATTTCCAAAACCGAAAAAACACAAGTATATAATTCACTAGGCCTTTTTTTCTCAGTACGCTTGGGGCACTTGAATTCTCAGTGCCACCCCTGGGTTTAATGATGGGTTAAGGGTTTTCTCAACCTATGATGGGTTTCTTCCTATTGAGTGTGCATATTATCGGTTGATTATATGACCCGTCAATGATCTAAATTACCGCTAAAAAAAAGAAAGGCATTTTTTCTTAAGAAATGCAGCTTGGGTTCAAATTCAAACAAAAGAAAAGTTTGAAAGTAATCTATAAGTATGAGTAAGATACTATTGTTATTGAAAAATACTCAAGAAGTAAGATAGTATTGTTGTTCAAAAAAGGTACTCAAGTTGATTTCAAACGTATTTTAAAGAAAGAAAATTTCATGTATGTCCTTACAAATATGTTAAATTTCATATATATTCAAATAAAACTTTTAATATTAAACATATCATTTTCTAATAGTTAAAATATCATATTTATACTTATTAATATATTTTAATAAAAATAACTTTTAGAATAATCATTTGACCCTTAAATTTTATTATATCGAATATATATCATTTTTCAAAAAACTAAAAATATCATAAATACTTATTTAACCTATTATATTTATTTGTTTGTTTTACAATCTTTACCTACTTTTATTTCTTTTTATTTTTTACATTGAAGCAAGTATCCATGAAAATACAAGAAAATAAAATACATTAAAATGAGCATTTATGATTATTTTTGTGTTGTGAGTCATTAAAAAGGTCAAAACTCGTATTTTAAGTTCATCAACTTGATAAAAATAAAACCGTTACAAATCAATTAACCCAATAAATTGTAACACACACTTTTGAAGTTGAACTCTTCAAAGTTCAAACCCTATACATCCATACACAAAATCTTTATTCAACTTTCACAATGTCATGAGACCATCATCATCAAATTCAAATCACTCCCTCATCCATTGCAACACTTTTCTTCCTCAACTTAGCGGCTATCATTCTCTCTCTCTGCATAGAACCCAATTTACCCGAATACCGGGCTGCTGGAGCCCGGAACTTTGGTGATCTAACCCGCTTAACAAAGACCTGGTTCCCAAGTTTGCTCATCAATCTACGGGGAGAAGCCACAACTTTTCCCTGTAACCCGTGTTCAGACCCGGGTCCAGGAGCCTCTGTATTTGTATCCGGATCAACCTTGATACTTAGTTCACCAATTTCATTTTGTGTCATCTCAATTTTCATCAATAGTTCTCTTTCACTTGCCTTCAAAGCTTCCACCCATGCCTGTGCTGCAGCAATTTTTTTATCAGCAAGCTCAGCAGCGCCACCTGCTTTGCCCGTTAAGTACTCGTATTCAAAATTTGTTATCGTTATCATTGAACTGTTCGTCGAAGCTGTATCTCTAGTTTTTGCAGTTGTGTTGATCAGGCTTCGTAGATTGCCAAGAGCTTTAGTTTCTGATGATTTGATTGCTTTGAGTTCCTCCATTGCAGCTTCTAATCTTTCCTCTGCTACATCAATTTCGTGGTCAGTTTTACGAATTTCTTCATTCATGTTTTCAATATCTTCATTGATGGTGTCTTTATCTTTCTTTGCTGTCACAGATTCTGCTCTTAATTGCTCGAGTGTAATGGCTAAATTTGATGCAACTGTGCTGGTTCTTGATTCAGCAGATGTAAGTGATTCTAGTTTTGCTTTCGCCCTCAAGATCTTTGAGTTCAGGTTTTGAACAGTTAATTCCCGTTTCTGTTCTGCTTGCTGTAATCGAGCTGTTTCCTCTCGAACATGCTTCAATTCATCTCTAATTACATCCATGGAGGTCATGAACTTAAACCCTTCTCCTTTAACCGATTCAAGCTCGCGTTTTGCACCCTCTAATTCCCCTGTAATCGTGTTTAATGGCGATACTTCTTGATTTACCAAATTTACATCAGAAATTGTTATTTGAAGCTCGTTTGTTTCAATTGATTCACGATCATTATCAGCTTCAATTAGAGCGAATTCAACGACAGCTTGCTTCTCACCCAATTCTTGCAATTCTTTCTTCATCAATTCCATGGAGGCTAAAAGATTTGAGGTTTTAAAACTCGAAGCTTTAGATGATCTCTCTGCGTGTCGTTTCTCCTTCATCACACGCGCCATATCGAGCTTTAGTTTGCCCAGTTCTTGTTGCATATGTTTGAGCTCCATCATCACTTCTGCATATCGAGCATCTTCGTTCTTTGCAGATGTTTCTGCGTCTTCTTCTTGGCGCCATTTTGGTTTTCTTTGCAATCCTTTGGACCTCAAATTCGCTTCTTCGATCTGTGAGGCTAAATCACGTACTGCTTTCTTAGCATCAGAAAGCTCGATTTCTAATCTTTCCAATTCGGATTTTTGCATAGGAGATTTGTCTTTTTTGTTCTGCAACAAATTTGGGTCAAAAACAGGGTTTGGTGACAAAATCTGAATTATGAAAAAAGGGATAGGATTGGAATTACTTGATGAATCATGACAGTTTTGTAGAACAGGGTACAACACTAGAAGGCAAAGGGTACAACCTTTCACAGCAACAAACACCCTGCACATCATAACATACCAAAATGATTTACCCAGAAATTTTAACAAACAGTTTTGTTTTCTTTGCAAAGGGAGACTGCAGAGGTTACCAGGACAAAGTACAAACGGTTGATGCGTAAGGTACAATCTTTCACTGCAACACACAGAAACAAGATGAGCAGAGAATTGGATGAGACATGTTTTCTTCGAGAGATCGGATGGTTGAAGTGGTAATTAAAACAAAAACAGGGGATGAAAAGATAGTTGAAACTCAAATCTTGATGATTGCTGCGTTGGAAACTTGGAAGCTTTTTGGTCTCTAATTTTAAGGCCTTAGCGTGGCCACTCATTTGGTTGTCATTTGTCACTATTCCTTCAACAACAAATGTCAAAGATGCAAACAAACAATTTAACCCACGTTCAATCAAACAACTAACAGTCTGGAAACTTGGTTGGGGTTAACTGTTAACTGTTAATTGTTAATAAAAAGCGAGATACAAATAAAAAACAAAAAAAAAAAACGTCACTTTTAAGGGTCATAGTAATAATAAGTGTCGGTTTTGGTACATAGGGAAAAAAGGTTGTAAATTGGTTTTGATGTTTGTGTTATAGCAAGACAGGGGAATCTTTGTGGTTTATTAAACAAACATTGGTAATAAGGTATGTGCTAATATGTCACTTTGCGACGACAAGGTATCGGGGATGAATGTCTTGTATGAATTGAGACGGTTGAACATGTTCTTCTAGTGGTGGGTTTTGGACTTTACATGATGTGACCATCTTTTTTAATGTGAGGAGTTTAGTAATAATCAGAAAATAGTGCTTGATACAACATTTGATTTAACTTGTCACTTGATTGATTAATAGATGTCATTTTCTAGTTGCTGGATTAGATAAATAAAGTGAGCATATCGCATCCTAGCTTGGCACAAGTATTATGAGTTTAAAACTTAATAACACCAAGTTGTATTAAATTTAAGAGAAAAATATTATCAAAAAGTAAAAACTAATTTCATTAAGATCATGAAACGATGCATATATTAGGTGTGTTTTGTTCGAGAAATTCAATATAACTAGAATCTGAATTTCATTTTAACATTAAAAATGACTTTGAATTCCAAGACAAATTTACTTGATTTAAAATTGAATTAAAGTGAGAATTACAAAATGAGTCGCTTTAAATCCATCGTATAAAAGAATTAAACATTCCTTTCAAATTTTGAATGAATTTAAAAATTGAAGTGTCATACAACATGATGTCATTACACGGCTACACACCATACATTCTCTTCACGATCATTATTGATGGTAGTGGTATAGCTGGTGATAACGATCAGTAGGTGACAATGATCAATAACTAGCTCATATAAGATTCTATGTTTTATATATGTCAGTAATTAGACAGCACTTAAAGCTATTCCCCAATATAACTGATATAGCTCTCAGTGTCGTTCTTATAACTACTCAATAACATACAAGCAACCCAAGCCTTTAATATAGGTTTAGGTTTAACTTTTTTAATGATGGGTCTTTGATTTGTCAATATCATTTCTTGATATTCAGTTTTTTAGCTTGTTTATCTGTTTTAGATTTAATTACATGTTTCATTTTTTATTATAGTTTGTTAATTTAATTTCCAAATATTCTTAGGCCTTGATGTACTTTAAATAATAATAATAATATTATTATTGTTATTATTATTATTATTATTATTATTATTATTATTTAAATTGAAAAAGTTAAAGGATTGTACTTGTATTGTTTTCCTCGAATCCTAATATGTGTTAATAAGATTTTTTGAATATACTTGTTTGTTTATATATTTATAATAAAACACAACCAGATTCTATTGAAGTGAGATCCATTTTACAACTAGGTCGTTTGATGTGGAAAAAAAAAAGATGAAAATTAGGACAGCATAAAAGTGGCTAAGGTGGTGCAACATGCTGGGTTTTGGATGAAGTGCATGATACCCCCTCCAAATTGAATATGCAACAAAACAAAAAAGGTGTTGGATGGAGATGCATGAGGTTTGGGATGAAAGCTTGTATATATGACACGGCTACTTGTTAAAAATTAAAATAACTTATTAGGTTACAATTTGATCTTTTCGTAATTTTTTTTGGTTTTTTAAAATATTATGCATACAATTTGATTACAAGCTAGTTATAATGATAAATCAAAATTATTTATATGATGTATCAAAGTTGTCCATACAAAGTATTACAACAACACGAATATCATTCTCACCTGCGTATTTAGTGTCAGCCTAAAATACATTTGAGTGTTTTGTTCCCTTCACACGTAAAAAAAATATTTATGTATATTATCATGTCCATGTAGCTATTGACTATGTGTGTAAACTTGGTACCTGCATACAAAAACCAAAAAATGGGAAGGTTGAGCCGTTGACCATGAAATAGGTTGAGGGAGACTTAATTTCGGACAAAGTCCAAAACATATTCTATTTGTTGCCATTTCCTTTCACTTCATTATCATCCAATAATTACCATCCCAATCCACTTCCACTTCTCTTTCATTCATATTGTCATGTAATTACACCATGAGAAGAAAAGGGTTACCTACGGTTTCAATGACCAGTATAAACCACCAAATCATGTCCTAATTAGGCATTGTTTGGGATTTCATCTAAAAACGATTTATTGACTTATTAGCAATTAGGCCTTGTTTGGGATTTCATCTAAAAACGACTTATTGACTTGTTAGCCTTTTTAAAAAAGTCAAAAGGTCAATAAGTTGTTTGCCAAACCTAAAAGGACTTTTAAAAATAATTTTTTTGTAAAAGGGTGATAAATTGTTTTTCAAAAGCTAAAAATTATAGCTTTTCAAAATGACTTATGACTTATTGACATAAACTTACAAATCTACCCCACTTTTTACCCTTTACCCAATAACATTAAATATTATCAATAAAAAAATGTCATTTTGGTCATTTTGACAATTAATTTTGGAAAAGCTAATCCAAACACATTTTTAAAAACTTCATTTCAAAAAGTCATAAGTTAATAAACACTTTTGACAAAAAGTCCTTTAATAACCACCATAATCATAAAAAACCCAAGAATTCGAAACCCAAAGCTAAACTCTTACACACTCTCAATTCCCATCTTAAGAAACTCGCAAAATACCGTGCTAGAAACTTCATTTCTCTCCCCTCTCCTCCTACTGCAAACATTATGACTGACAACAACAAAAACCATAATGATCGTCTTTCATCTTGGTTACTTCATGATCATAAGAATGATTGGTTTATGGATTTTGGTTTTGATCATGATGATATCCATCATGAGTATGGAGGTGACATGGGGGCGTTTGAATTTGATCAAAAATTATTTGAATTTGAAAATAATGTTGATCTTTTTGGTGGTGATTTTGTGTTTTCGCCTGATTTGAATGCTAGCCATAATGTTACGATGGTCTTTGGAGAATATGGCTGACTGGATCACAAATTGGATGATTTTGATAAAGGTGGGCACATATATGACATGTTGAAGCTTTCGTCACATGAAGATACGATAAATGATTAACCTTTTTTGTATCTTAAATAAACAAGCTAATTTAATTCTTCACTTCTTTCAAGATTTGGGCAGGTAATTATAAGTTCTTTAAAAATTGTGTTTAAAGCACTTTTACCGTTTGTATTTTGCAATAATACTTGGTTAAATATTAGACAATAAACATTTTATAACAATAACTTGCTTCCTCGGCCTAGATCATCCTTATTAATATAGTAATTATACTAAACTAGGCTATAAACCCATGTATTATATGGGATTTAGTACAAAAAATTATACAATTAAAATATATTTATAATAAATAATTACATAATCTACTATATTAGAATACATTTCATATTAAAAATGCAAACTATAAATCTCTAAAACTTTTTTGTATACAACATTAGACATATTGTTGGTAATATTATCATCTTTTTTAAAAATTAAAAGTATTAGACCATCATTACTTTTAACTCTGAATAAACAACTATAGTTAACTGTATCAAAAAACTTGTTATTAAATCAAGATCATACAATGCTATTAATTTACACTTCATATCAATGTTTGTCTTTTCTTCTCATCTCAATTTAACAAAATTATTTCATCATTTTTGTTCAAATGTAAGATTGGAGGTTTTTTCACATGATTGTATTTTTATTAACATTTAATGATAATTTAACTTAATTAATTTATCTCATTTAAAGTATGAATTAATTATATTGATTAATTAAAATTAAAAATTTTAAAAATTCCTAGAATTAATATAGTGTTAACATGTGGCATGCATATGATATGGATAGTCTAAAATGATAACATGTGGCCAAATTATTACTCTTTTATTAGGTAGTATAGATATAAATTAATAATATACAAATATAGGCTTCAAAACCAGGCTTTATCAAGACTGGACATTAAACACTATCAACTGGGCTAGTCTCATTTAATGGCCCATTTCAATAGGATTTGCACGTTGCAACTTTCACGTTTTTTGGTGTTGATCTCTAAACTGCCAATGTAAAAGCTGTAACCGAAAGAACAAAATAAGTGTAAAGTAACCTCACTCTTGCGCTTTTACTAATTATAAAAAATGTTACCATATCTTGCCAAATAATATAAACAAAAAGAAAAAAGAAAACTCAACCCTCTATATTGTGTCAATTATCGTTCTTTATGGTGAAAAACAATCCCACTTCCTTGATCATGGTGGCACTGCTCATAGTTGCGGTGGTGCACCAGACCGATGCGGTGATATGCAACCTCTTTTCACTGAGCCCATGCTTAGGCTCGGCCGTGTTCTTCATTCCACCATCAGGAACATGTTGTAGAAGGCTAAGGGATCAAGAGCCGTGCTTGTGTGATTACGCCCAAAACACATTTTATGGTCGATATCTCGGGGCTGGAGCGCGTAGGGTCGCTCAAGCTTGTGGTGTGGTTATACCTCCATGTTATATAAAATAATACCGGCGTTTGGATGTAGTGGTATACTTGGGTGCGTGCCAACCTTATATACCTATGAAATTAATTTATTATAAGATAATACTATATATGACTATGGTTAGTTGGGATCTTATGCCTTAGTAAAGTTGATGTATAGATTATTTGTATTAGAAATAAATGTATTATATCGCTACAAGTGAATATATATGTTAATATAATATATATTAAAATAAAACATGTTTATTTTGTTTATACTACCGATTATAATGAGTTTTCTTTGTTAGAATTGTCTTAAAATTAAAAGGACGAACCTTTATTTATATTTTAAGACATTATTAAAAACGTTTTTTTAACTTGTAAAAATGCAATCACACTTACTTTACCACTATTTATGTGTGCCTGATGTTACGTACAAGATTTTTTATCCTTGAAACGGACATAAAGCTCATGACCGGGACCAAAGTTTCATCTCTTTAATTACGTGTGGCTTGGGTAAGAATGGTTTAAAACATGTAATTTTGGATATTGAGGTTTTAATTTTAGAGTTAGTTTGGGTATTAAGATTAAGTTTAGTTAATTTTTCCGTAAATTTTGGTTAAATAACCAAATACTTAAGACAACTAGACAAGTATCATTTAAGCAATTAATTGTATTTATAGGCTATATATGTAAATAAAAAATAGAAAAAAGAAAGGAAAAACCATCCTACCAGAGACACCGTGTCGTTAACTCTTTTATCATTTATAAACTTCTTCCTTTTAAGCATTATGAGTAGGTTTAATAAAAAACTTTATTGTTTTTGTATTTTTTTAATTTTCATTAATTTCTTAATATAATAATAGACTAGTAGGGCTATAGTCAAACATTATATTTAAGGTTTTACTATTTATCAAATCTTAAAAAAAATTCGATTGTGACATTCGCCGTTCAAAAAAAAAACTAATTGAACTAGTAATGATTGCTATATGAGATGCTATTAAATAATCAATGATTAATTTAGGATATAAAGTTTTTTGGTAAATTATAAAGAGTCCTAATATTCATACGTCATCCTATCTTTTATACACCATACTCAAATCAAATCAATCACATCATACTCACATAATTTTTACTTATACATATTTTTTTAATATTTTTTAATATTAAAAATTTCAAAAATTGTTGTTATCCATACACCGGTGTACCAATATCTATTCCCATTATAAACGTCAATATGAAAAAGCTATGATTTGATCGATCATTTACATCGGCCATCTTTAATTATACGTAAAATATAAAGTCTCCTATAAAACTCTATTGTACTTGTTTATATGGGTGTAAATAAATAAAATGAATTTATGAGTAACCTGAAATCTGATAGGTAAAAAGCTTAAATAAATCGAATCTAAACAAGCCTGGCTCGAGACTAAACCCTAGATATGACGTGTTTAGTTATTGAGCTCGAACTTCATATATAGAGTTCGATTTGCTCACGAGCCTAAACAAACTTTTTATATATATATCTGCTATTAATTTAAATAAGTGTTTATTTATATAATTATTTCTGTATATAAAATTATGATTAATACAATAAAAAACTACACATATTATGATATATGTGAAAAATATAGTTATAAATATATTTATAATTAATAATAAAATTTTGTTACTTATTTAAAGTTTTGACAACTCTAACTTTTCATATTTTTGTTTTAAAGTTTTGACAACCATAACCTTTTAAAAGTTATTTTAGAAATTAGATAATGAATTCATTTTATCATAATTTTCTCATTAGGTACAAAAATATAAAAAAAAATGTTTTATACTTTTAAAAGTCATTTTTAGTCTCATAGAATCCTTGTTTAATCTCCATCTAATGTCGTAGATAGAAGGTGCTCATGCATGATGAATGAGTTCTTTTGTAATCTCATTAATACACGTAAATATTTCAGACACATATAAGTTACACACAATTGTGAATCAACCTAAACATTTAAAATTTCAAAATGAAGAGATTTTTAGCCGTGATTGCGATTTCATTGTTGGCGGTGGCACTATTGGTTGGTGCTACACAGACCATAACAATGAAATGTGATCCGAAGCAACTTGTGCCATGCTTGAGACCGATCATGAGCGGAATACCACCACCATTAATATGTTGTAGCAAGCTCAAGGAGCAGAAATCTTGCCTGTGTCGTTACATTAAAGATCCAAAATATGCCAAGTATGTGAAGGCCCCCGGTGCCAAGAAGGTTATGAAAATTTGTAATGTCCATGTCCGTAAATGTAAAAAGAATGTTGTACCAATTTAAAATGACACATTAATGAATCATCTGTATTTGTAATAATTAATATATGTATTTATATGAATAAACAAACGTTATATGTGTTGCTATAATTATTTCCTGTAATTCTTGTACTGGTAACCAGAGTCCGATCAAATTTTCTAACATTTAGATGTATGTTAAACGTGTGTATATATGTAAGATAAAATTACAGATGAAGAAGATGCAACCATACATTGACAATAAAGTATTAGACTTTCAATAAAGTATTAAACTTTCTTGATCTTCTACAAGAATTGTAACATGTTTTTTTAAAGACACTCATGAGCTCAGCTCCCTGTACGTTTAGAGTAAATAGGAATTGGAAAACTTTAAATTAATTTAGGCTTAATCAAGTTATCCTCAACTTACTTCCATTTTTGAGAAGTTATCTCTTGAAATTTAATTTAGGTTTTATATGTGCGCAAGATTTGGTGCAGTGGTAAGAGTTCCAAACTTCTTATTAGATGTTGTGGGTTCAATTTCCATTGTTGTCAAAATTTGTGAAACATGGCAATAAAGCGCGACCCGGGCTCTCACCCGACTTTGTGTTCGAGCCAAGAGGGTTTTACGCGGCAAGGTTAAAGCTTCCTACCCGGTTTTTCTTTGTAACGGTTAGTTGATGAGTTTTCGACTCCAACCAACTTGGCCCGTCAGGAGGGTTGGGTAGAGCCTCTGCTGCAATCACGACATGGGGAGCTTCTCTAATGCCACTGAAAAATGCACCGTTGCAATTGCAGCATTAGTATAAGGCTAAAGTTTCGATAGTCAGTTATTGCACTATGAAGCAAGGGTTTTGCCGTTGCATCAACAGCAGTTCTAGAAAAGAATTTAGGTTTTATATATATTAAAGGCGGTGCATATTCTTTCACTATCCAAATGTTTATTTACAAATATATATTGCTAATATATTAAAACATCTCAATACATTTTCTAATATTCTATAAAATACGAAGTTTTTATAAACAACCAATTAACTATTATAAAATGTTTTTTCAAATAAAAGTTTTATAACAATAACTTTTTAAAAAGAAGATTAAAAAGACAAAAACAATCAAATCCGTACATTTTAAACATGGAAACTTGCATAAAGAAATTAATAATTTTTATTACTTACTTTTTATTTAACATTTTAATTTGTGTAGTATACAAGATATTAGTCTAGTACTCATAACGGGTCAGACATGACCCGTTAAGACACGACATATTAAGACAAAAAATGGGTAGACACGAACGCAACACGGAAACTTATCATATATGTTTTTCCAAACATGAACACGAACCATTAAAGTTGCGTAAACACGAAATGACGCGTTAAGAAACTTGTTTACATCTGACACTATAAATGACCCGTTAAAAAATTAGTTAAAGACCTGTTAAAAAGACTGTTAAGGAACTAGGGTTAGATAATTATAAATTCATAAAAGGTAATCGTTTACCCATCTATTTTATTATATTATTTATTTTAAATTTTAAACATGTTTTAACGGGTCTTAACAGGTTTAACGGGTCTTAATGTGTCTTCTTAACGGGTATTAGCATGTCTTAACGGGTTTTTACTTGTTTAAACACGAAAAATAAACAGGTCATAACGTATCAACTTGTTTTAAACACGAAACACGGTAAGGATAAACACGAAAATGTTAGAGTCGTGTCGTGTTAATGTGTCTGTGTCTGAAATTTTTAATCCTAAGTCTTTTACTATACAAGTTAAATGATTAGATTAAAAAAATGATGAACGTCATCATTAGGCCTCTCACCGACCGGTCCCACGACCAACATAAGTGACTTAAATTGCGTGACTCATGGAAATTGGGTGGTTCTAGGCTTTGAACACTAAAACTCCATTATAGATTTATACACCCTTACCACTATGCGACTATCACGGGAACAAAAATTTGAGGAAGCCTTCTCTATAAAAAATAATAAACTAGATCCCCTTGTAATAAAATTGTTGTTATCATTGCTAAATAAGGTTGTTCACGAGTTTAGTCGAACTGAGTGATGGGTTATTAGTGTCTAGCTCTATATATAATATAATAGGTTAGGACCCCATGTATTACACAGGCTGAATGATAAAAATACAATAAATATCCATTAATGAAAATTTAGATATTATAAGATTTTTTTTAATATAAATGGCTAAAATTTTGTATAATTTAACAATTTAAGTAATAAAATAAATATATTGTTTCTTTAAACAATAACTTTTTTCAAAATTTCTTTCTTATTTTTTTTTTAAAATACTCATTTTAAAAATTGTATATTTTATAATAAGTTGGATATTTAATATGTGTTTTTAATATTAATATATTTTAATGTATTATAAAATATGTTTCTTAGTTTAAAAATGTAAAACAAAGTATTTTATATTTAATATTATTATTTAATATGAGGTGCATTTAATATGAGAGAGAGACGAAAAATAAAAAATGAGATGCTATGTAATCACGCCATGTGTCATCATAGAAACTTGATTTATTAGAATAGATAGATAGATGTTACAAATGTCTAAAGTTTATAACTATATAAGTAATTTACTAATATATAAAACTTAAAGATTAAAAGTTAATTTATAATACTATCATTTACTCTCTATTTTATTATTCCCCCGTATAAACATATTTTTAAGGCGTATTTAATGCATTTAATATTCAAATATTTTCCTTTTATAAGTTATTTTCTAAAACTATAAGGCGACATAAAGCAAGCCGGATACAGGGGATGAAGCCTACACCAGTAATATATATTATTTACTTATTTTAATTTCCAAATTTATAAGATACCCACGTCAGCCTGCCCTAAGTTTCAACCCCCTACTCTTGCTGATGACTCACGTGTCTTCCCAACAAAACCATATGGCGTCCCACGTGGCTGACACGTCTACCACCTTACATATACCTCGCATTCTTAGCTAGTTAGCCTGCAATGTCATCGGACACCGGCACCGCCATGTCAACCTCCGATCTTGCCGGAGTCTTGCCTCGTGTCATTATCGTATCTCGCCGGAGTCTTCGTAAGAACAAATTTGTTGATTTCGTCGGTACGTACGTTTTTTTTTTCTAATCGATCCGATAGTTCGTTAAATTGATTGAATCATTACGATTTCAGATTTTTTTTCTGTATGAACGTGTTTTTGCTTTTGATTTAGTTTAATTCTCTCTTATTGTTGCTGATAAATTAATCACATTTATTTACGAACAAAATCGACTGATTTCATATCTGTGATCATTCTTTCGGTGTAAATGCATTATATATACATGATGAGATAGATGTGTTTCGTTTGATACAGAACATGTTTGTGTAAATGCTTGAGAGAGTTGTGTTTGGTTTAATACTAATGGTGATTTGCTAAATCAAAAGGTGAATATCATCTCGATCTTATCGTCAGATATGGGGCTGTCCCGGTTATTGTACCTCGGGTGGCTGGTGTCCATACGTTGTTGCACAGCTTTGAGCCTATCCATGGCGTTCTACTGTGCGAAGGGGAAGACATCGACCCGTCACTATATGAAGACGACGAATTAACTAATTTATCCAATGAAGAATTGGAGGAGATTCGTCGGTTGCATCTCAGTGACACCACCATTGACAAAGAGAAAGACACAATTGAACTTTCATTGGCTAGAATCTGTTTAGAAAGAAACATACCTTATTTGGGAATATGCAGGGGATCGCAAGTCTTGAATGTAGCATGTGGGGGTACACTGTTCCAGGATATTGGGAAAGAACTAACCAGACGTTGCCCAGAAAAAAAGGTGGTTCATGTGGATTATGATAACTATGATTCGCACAGACATGCGGTTAAGATTGTAGAGGAAACTCCTTTGCATCAATGGTTTCAAGATTCGTTAAAAGATGATATGGAGATTCAGGTTAATAGTTATCATCACCAAGGAGTCAAGAGGCTGGCACAACGGTTCAAGCCAATGGCATTTGCATCAGATGGTTTGATTGAAGGGTTTTATGATCCGGATGCTTATGATCCAGAAGAGGGTAAGTTTATAATGGGGTTACAGTTTCATCCTGAGCGAATGAGGGAAGCAAGTTCAGATGAATTTGATTATCCTGGATGCACTGCTGCTTATAAGGTAAACACTGTTCTTTCTTACGTTTGTATTCCATGAATTCTTTTTAAAATGTGATCAATTTTTAAGCCATTATGTGTTAAATTACTTGTAATATGGTTGAAGGAATTCGTGAAGGCGGTGATGGTGTACCAGAAGAAGCTCAATGGTGCAACCAAAGTACCAAAATCTTTAAAAATTGATAAAGATTTGGAGCAAAAGAGAAACGTTATAGTTCGAAGCTTCTCTCTTGCAAGAAAGCTGTACGTCGGAGGCCATAACATTCCTCAACTCAAAGAGTCTGATCTCAAACCAGGAGCAGAATTTCTTGAGGTATGAGATTAATGATTTAAGTCATTTAACCCACTGACCAATAGCACTCTTTGATTATATTGTTTTAATCGAGTAATGATGTGATTTTTTAACTGGTTTAAGTCAAATATAGCATTAAGTTTGCAACAAGAGAACAGACTGATGCAGATGGGAGCAACAGTGAGGAATGCATCTTCATACATGGAGAAATTGAAGATGAATGCAAAAAGAGAGAAACTGGCAAGACTTGTGATGGGGAAGATGACAATTGAACAGTTATCTGATTTAAAGATGTTCTATCACGTGATGGGGCAGATATGTTCTGATATATTGGAGAAGAAACAGCTTCAAAATGTCAGTGTTGATCTTCTATGATTAGTTTATCTTGCTGTTAGTTGTAGATCTAAAAGTTTTTGATAAATGTGATCTCTACTGTTTCTTTAAAAAGAATCACATGAAATCTTAATGATATTGGGAAACAACCCAACTTTTGCTTTTTTTTTTTTTGCAACACTACCCTTTCACGTGTTCGTGAACTCATCCATCCATGTCGCTATCTTGTATCTAGTTGTTTTTCTTGTTACCATTAGTGATTGTATCGGCTATTGGAAATGAGCTTGTGGTTGGAAATTTGGAATATCCTTGGGTCGTAACTCGTACGCTCATACTACAGCTACTTTTATTGATGGGCTGGTAGTTGGGCTTGCTTTGACTTGTCCGTTTTAACCATTAATAAGTGTTGTGGCCTTTCAGGGTGTGACAAACCAGTTTTTTTTTAACTTGTTCCAGTTATGGTTGAATTTTTTACCAGTTTCAATTATGGTTTTACCTGGGTAAAGGTAGAACTGATTCCGGTTCGAGTAATCGGTTCGGTTCCGTCTCTACCCGATACTCTTACAAAGTTCTTGTAAAACTAGTTCTTACAAGCCAAGATTTTAGACAACCTGCACAAAAAGAATAATTTACTCTTCAACTATAAATATGGATTATTAGTTTAATTTTTTCTGCTTTTTTCTTCACTCAAACCAATCCGCCTACCCGACTTCTTCTATTTAAAGTTATTTGTGTATCTACCTCAATAATACTATTGTGCCATACCATTATGGAAGAAGATTCGGCCAAAATGTGGACTTCCACGGGAATAAAAAAATGGATTGAAACTACGCCATCAAGCTCGATGTTTTAATCTATGATAGTACCTTTATTTACTTCGGCTTATTAGTAAAGCATCTACAAACACTTCAAACTGCAAAAATTTCAGTTATATTCATCCTTTGTTATAGGGATGATATGCTTGCACATCATGTCTGCTATTGTCTCAAAACATGCAGTCTTTATCATTGTATATGAAGATAAACACATAATTAGTAAAAAATGAAATTGAATAACGATATGCCCAACTATAAGGGAAAGAATGATGCAAAACCTTTGGTGCGGTATGAGTGAGAATATGTATAACCTAGTGTTAGGAAATTAACCATATTATGTTTGAAGAAAACTCGTATGTAGTCAATTTTGGGAGGGAGGGAGGGTTCCCATATATTCATATCAAGTTCCAAAGATACTTGCCTATGTTCAAGAAAACCTAAACATACATTGGCAATATGATAAAGTGCTATGGAAATAAAGGTAAATAGACATTGCTAACCTTGGAACTTTGTGGTGACATTGATCGGTGTAGAAGAATTAAGCCAACTTGTAAGAAATAAGGAATCGTATTGGGAAAAAGCTTGAATAGGCCAACCTTAAATGAGGCCGCTTTCAAATCTTAAAATATGGCTTGTTTAATTATCAGACTTGAGCTTTACATGTTGAGCTCGAGTTGGCTCGTGAGCCTAAATGGGCTTTTTTTTATATATTTTTATTTAAATTAAATATGTGTATATTTATATATACAATTGTTTTATGTATAAAATTATGATAAATGTAATAAAGTTGTATATATTATATTATATATGAAAAATGTAGTTATATATATAATTGATAATAAAAAGAAATATATTAATAAAATAATAATAAACGAGTGAGGACAAACAAAACTCGAGCTTTAAAGTTTTATGACGAGCTGACTTTTAAAAATAAACTTTAGACAAACCAAGCTCAAAAGATACGAGTGAAAAGTGGTGAAAATTTTTGATTAAATTTGACAAATCTTGAAAAACAAATTAAGCTCTAAAATATAATGAAAAACAATCATTCACTACATGCTTAAGCACCATTAACAAAATATTGGACATGCACCTTGGGTTATGGGGCAAAACCTAATATACATATAGAGGCATAGTACAAATGTACAATCCTATAAAGTTTCTCTTTAGGAGAATGAACAACATGGTAAATCAAACATGAAATGTCTTGTAGAGTAGCATGAATAGTTATAACTAAAACACAATTGTAGACAATTAGATGATGATGTGAACAATTTTCTAAAGTTCAAACGAACCATGAAATAAGCTTTGCAGATGATGAGACAAACCCTTAAACCAATTGTGCTTACATGATGTTTAGTAAAGCATGTTTTGAATGATCGAGATGAATGATTGAAGTGAAGAAAATCCATCTAAAATATGATTATCAGGTGTAATATTAATCAAATTTTATAAGTTTCTTCAAGAATTTTCTTTTTTATTTAAGCATTCTCTAGGCTCCTAAGGCGCTAGATTCTCAATTTCCAATCATCCTATCTTTTAAGAATGATAAAAGCCTAGTTTAGACGGCCAAAAAACCATTAAACCAAAGCAAAATACGTCAGCTTAGAAGTCTAATACACTGGATGACTGTATACGGTGGAAAACACGCTCTTTGGAAGGTATTAGAAAAAAAGAGAGCAATCGAAAAGTTAAATTCAAATTATTTAAAAGGTCCTACTATACAGTATACATACACCAGCCTCCATGTGATACACCATCTGACTGTCATCTATATGCTCGTATATGCAGCGGCGGCGCTTGAAAAATATGTCTGAGGGGGCCGAAAGACACGGGGCAAAAAATATCTCCTTATCGTTATGATTCGGGCTAAAAATTCGAGTCGGCACATGAAAATTCGGGTTGGGTCGAACGATTTAAAGCTTAAAATATCAAATATTTTTGTTTCACTCAAAAATATATATTCTTGTATCAAACAAAACATGAATTGTTTAAGACGAAAATGTGAGTACCCGGAAGAAGAATCACAATTCAGCGCGACGACTTTTAAGCTATTTGAACTCCTTGATTATACACTCCGAATTAAACTTCTCAGCAATTTCCACTTCTCGACATTTTTTTTGCGAAGATGAATCTTGAAATAGGTAATGCTCAATAGTTAAAGTCATTTTAATTTTTAAGGCCCAAAACAAATTTTAAACTCAAGATCGGTTAATGAATAAGACAACAACCGACACTATAAACCCTTAAAAGTAATGTTAAAACTTACAATATTAGTTCAACTTTATTAATTTTTAAAATCCAAGGTGGCCCAAGGAATTTTATGAAGAAAAACAGAAGGAGCTAGACTGAATACCTATAAAATTGTTCGACTGAAAACTACTATGTCGAGACTTTTGGCTAGAAAAAAGACAGAGGCTGGGCCACCCCTGGGCGGCCGGGCCTCTTAAAACCTCCGCCACTGCATATATGGCTGATATATTTCTGACTGATTTCTGACATTACAGTGATAGACGTCCGTATATGAGTTATACGACCCGTAAAAAGGATGTTATACGCCCGTATAAAGGTTATACAGCCAGTATAAAGAACGATGTTCTATGGATAACGGAGATGGTGTAACAATGAGGCATTGTCTCAATGGTACCCCAAGATTCTTCCAAATGAGAGGTCTTGGGTTCAAATCCTTCTCGTAGCGAAATAGGGGTCTGAGGTGACTTTGATAACATGACCTGAAAACAATGGGTTAAGACACTGGCCTTTCAAAAAAATGATCGGAATACAGATTGGGACTACGTATGGTCGGCCACGTGTCATATTCGCTCCATAGTACAAATCCCGTCCGTATCATAACCTCACTTTAATTTGGCCATCACTAACCATTGCTTTCTTTAACCCCTCAATTCCAAAGCGTAGAAAAAACAAAGAATCTATACTTTCTTTCTATGCTGATAGTAATGAGATCACACGATTAGCATCTCAGATCTAGGTTTTCCTTCCACCATCAATCCACCTTTTTTCTTATCAATTTGATCCACCTGAGCTTCTGTTAGATCGGAATCAATGGCCACACTGCAGAAATTCAAGATGTTAGCCACACAATGTGCCGTCGCCGGAAGTCCTACTCGAAGTCCGTCCACAAGCCCTGTCATCCACCTCCGTCGACGGAAGACGCTACGGATGTTGATGAGTCGCGGCGGCGACGGAAGCAGTCGGTTGCCACCTAGTGATGACTTCGTAGATCCTAAAGGAAGCGATGTGGATTCGTCGGAAGATGAGAAGGATAACGGTGCCAGGAGAAAGTTGAAGGACTTGTTCGTGTCGTCTTCGCCGTCCCCGCCGCTTGACGAGATCGGAGGAGACGATGGAGAAGAGGCGAACCGGTGGAGTGGCTATGATTGTGATCTGATTGTCCGGCGCGGTGGTTCGAGAGGGATTAGACATTTTCCGGCGTCATTACGGCAGCGGTTACTGAGACGAGCATGGAGGCCTGTACTGGTGACGATTCCTGAGTAAATTTTGATGTGGTTTTTGAAAATGTGGAGAGAATTTCTATATATAATTACAATAACTGGGTGAGAGTGGCACTGTGGATCCAGCATCCTGCTGGTAAGGTAATGATATTTTTGGATCTAATTACGATACTGGATTGAATTTATTATGAACATAGACTGCATCTTACGCAAATTAATTACAGAACACATGAACTTTGTTCAAACCAAGAATTAATTCGACAGCAAAAGCACTTGATTTTGGCTTTCCATTCTTATCAAACCAATAAGTTTGTAGCTTTAGAAACTGATGATCCATCGATCACTGGTTGAATTTGCCTTTGAATGTGGGCGAATCTCTAATATAAACAACCAATTAGAGTAGATCAAATACATATATAAATGGTATTTGAGTTCATCAATTTTAACATTACAAAATGATAATTAATTCAAAGCCTAAAAGGGTGATAAAAGAATCAAAAAGCATACTAATTTTGGGCGATTCTCCAGGCAATAGATATAGAAGGTAATCGTAACAGGATGGTGTTGCCGTAACCATTGCTTATAATTTACGAGGACCAAAATCATTGCAATTGAAATATTTTTTTTTTCCCATATACGATCAACGCTGCATTATTTTGATTTTCTAATATGGTTACGATCTATGGGTAAAAGAAAACCTCAATACATGCCTACCATTATATAATTTTACATTGCAATAGGAATTTGAAAGCATAAATGCACACCCATACTCATGTGCAAACTTAGGTAGAAAGGTGCTGGGTTGAGTCACCCATGAGAAATTATTTGATGTGTTTTGATACTCGTTTGATATGTCTAATACTAGTAATATGCGGATGCCCAAGTGAAATTATTTGATGTATTATTTGGTGTTTCGATACTCATTTGATGCTAAGACCAATCGTAATGGTCACCCTGCACGGCCAGTGAGGCTCGGCGGGATAGCGGGCACCGGCGGGAACACCGCCCCCTCCCCCGGCGGAAAGATTTTGTGAGTTCGGCAGGTACCGCTCCCCGTTCTCCCCCCTCTCACAGACTCACACACCGCTTTCTCCTTTCTTACAAATGGGAAGCTTTTCCGGTAGGGTGACCATTGTGGGGTTTTAATATTTTCAGTGAGATGATGATGTGGCAGAAAATTTTAGTAGGGTGAGATTTCAGTGAGATGAGTATTAGAGATGGTCTAATAGTAATGCTTGTAGCATAAATAGCGTGACTCTGATTTATTATAATTTTGAAAGAGTGAAATGATAAATCTTTGCTCGAGTTTCTCGCTGTTGGCATTTGTACACGGCGGTCCATTCCTTTCAAGGAGGGAGTAAAAGGGATGTTTATGCATAATTGGATTCTTTTTGGAGCATAATTTGAAGATTGGACATTAAAATTGTAATTTTTTATTTTTAAATAAATAAACATGTAATAATTTTGATAAAAGGATTTATTGAAACTAAAATCAAGGAAGATGAGTTATGTATCTAGTTATCCTTTTAAGATAATTACACTAAATAAAAACATGTTAATAAAATGCTATAATTAAATACGAAAAGAAATATAAATATAAATACACACACTTGAAATTTTGAAAATAAATATACAATTCACATTAAACCATGTTAAAATTGGTTTGTTTATTCAAAACTTAATTTTTTATTCAAGTTTAATATAAATCACAAATTTGTTCTATGCATATAGGATTGTGATTAAATAAAAACTACTCTTACTATGTTAACACATTACCCTAAGATCAATCAAAATCTTAGTTTTATTTTTTAATTTTGTTTGAATATCAATATCACACATAGACAATATTTTTCTCTTTTATGTGTATGTGTAAATTTATTACCGTTTAAAATTTAAAAACAGTTTAAGTTACATTGTACTCAAAATAATCATGTTAATGTAACCTAAACTTACACTAGTTTTTAAATCTTATATGTTAATAAATTTATATATACACGTAAAAGAAGAAAGTGCTATATATATAACAATGAAATTTAAAAAAAACAGTTTTAAATTGATTTTGACGGACTTGTGTGGGTTAAATAATAATAGTATATCAACAACGGAAAAATGGGCAAACCCCCTGACTTTGTTTCAGCAAATATGCCTTAGCCCAGATTCAAACCCAAGACTTCTCATATGAAAGTTAAAGAGATAACCATTAGGCTAGAAACCCTTGTTATTATTATTTTTTTTTGGTTTTTGATAAGTTATTGATTCTCGTTTATTTTAACCGGGTAATCTAAAAGTTGCCGTTTAAAAGAGAGAAAAAGCGGGAAGGAATTGCTTTTTGCAGAGAATGAATGAATGTATGGGAGGATCTTTATGGGAATGGTTAAAAGGGGAGTGGAGATTTCCAACTCATATGCCATCTCTTTTCCTCATTTTCTACACCATCACTTTGTATTTAAATATATTATTTTTCTTTTTTCAAGATCATCGTATGGAGTATATTTGACTTGATATATTATACAACATAAAAGAAAAACTTTAAAAAAATAATATTGAAATCTATCTATATATACAAATGAAATAGAGAGGACATAAAAAGAACAAATTCGAGCTAAAATAGAGGTAAGCAAATTAAAATTGCCTCAGAAATTCCAAACCCAAATATTCTGAAAGTATGATCCCAAAGAAATGAATACCAAATATTAATATTTGATTAAGCAGTCACAACATACTTGTATATTCATATAAAATCAGTCAATAAAAAATGGTGTTTGTAATTTTGAGAAGCATCACCCCCCCCCCCCTCCCCACACCCCCCAATCTATTAGTAATTTAGGATCCTCCACATCTTACTAAGGTTCCATAATCCTTATATCATACGAGATTTCAACAAATGTTTTTCCTATCTGATCATTATCAGTATCAAGCAAAGATAAGTTAGAATCTAAGAAGGGTAGAATATAGACAACATTACCTCTCCCTTGTATGAAATAGAGAGGGTGCTTTCAATAAAACTTCCGGCTCATGATGGCTGATTAACCGACTAACTCAATGCTTCTGACATTATTTTTACAAAAATGAAGTAAAATAACGTTAAAATTAATGTCATTTTACTTTTTTCACTCAAAAGCCGATACATATATACATTATATGTGCATACCACAAAATGAGACATTTTACGATCTGACCAAATGACCCTAAATCGAGTGCTTGTTTCGGCTTCAAAGCCTAACAAAAATCAATTTTTTTTTATGACGGAAAGCTCTGCTGCCCATATTAGCGAAGCAACTCTCGGACCATGAAAACAATTCGTACCACATAACACAAATCAAGATGCTTTTGTGTCCTTTCTTTAAGACGTCAGCCTTTTCTTTTCATCCATGTCTATGTACTCCAGCGCATCCTGAACACTCTTCACAGCAAATAAATTAGATGGTAACACTTCAAACATCTTAATAATATGAACTAGGGGTGTTTCCAGTCTGCTTCACACCCAATTTTCTCGTAATAAACCAAACCAAACCAAACCAGCTGAATTGGGTGGGTTGCCGAGACCAGCTGTTTTGTAACTAATTTTTTTATATGTTTTCCAAAAATAGATTATTGTATTAAAAAAAAAAATTGATAAAGATTGTTTATGAACAATTGAATATAAAACATACAATTAACTGCTGAGCAAGCTATTTAATAAAAAGGTTAACCAACCGGTTCCTGAATCCAAACCATGAGCAGGACCATCAAACCATCGAACCGCTAAATCTCAAATCACCCAACTTGCTCTAGGTTGAGCGATATGTTCATTTTCAACAAAATATGACCATCCCTAATACAAACTAACATGCAAATACTTGTAAAGTGTATAGGCTAAAATAATTTTCCAGCTATGCAACAATGCAACCTAGGTATAGATGACTAGTGCAGAGGCTCACCAATTTGCGCTTGAGTTCATAGATAGCCTGCTGTCTCATGTTTGCAAAAAATTTCAATGACTGAAACAGCAAAAGACAACATTATATGCTGCAAATCACTGGCATCAACATGCATATGAAGCCCGAATCTCTATCATGAAAATAAGTAAAGGTGGCAACTACAGACCCCTTTAATCTATGAATGGGTCAATCAGGATATATCTCTTGGATCATTTCATTTAACTTAATAGATTATTCTTGAAACGATATGATTTTTATTATCATATTTGGGCAACCAGGTATATGTAGAAAATATAACAATTTTGGAAAAAAGGTGTTTCAACAAGCACAAGCCAAACCAAAAAGACACATTTTGACCCATTACGCAACCTATGTGAACCACCCATTTTGCCACCTAACATGAACATACATGAAGAGCGAGAGCTTTACTTACCCCAATTCTTTGCATCTCCAAAGATTTTTGTAATGCTTCTCTTTTACTAAGGAGATTTCTTGAAAACTTCAAAGGGCGTTTATAATTCTTTCCACGATAAATAATAATAGCATACCCGAGTTTCATCTTCTCTATGGAAACAAGTACCCCGCCACTTTCGGCTTCAAGACATTGTGCAGTGTACAATATCCTTGAAAACACTCTTTGCATTGTGATCACTTTTACTATTTCCCTATGCTTCCAATGTTGATGCAAACCTTCAATTACACCATCAAAAACACCTCGTCGTCCTAAAATCCAACATTAACCACCTTATCTATCAAAAAATGTTAATTATAACCAACTTTATTCTCAAACATAATGAGGTAACCGAGTTAATAGCTTTGATGAGTTAATATTGGATAAAACAAATAAATTTTTACATTTTGTTACGTTAACCCTTCAAAAGAATTTTGCCAGTGGCTTACACCTTGACTATAGGGTGAATAGTTTAAAGGATATAACCATTTCCAAAAGTTCTTTTATAGGTTAAACCAACAAAACGGTGTTGGTTTTATCTAATACAAAACTGAATATAAAAACAAGCCTCAAACTTTAAAAATGTTGATTAAAGATGATATGATCATCGATTACACAGGCAATATCATGACATAGCAGTTATCACCACAGTGTTGACCTTTCTAGTGAGTAAAAGTGAATTATCCCAATCATAGAACCAAAATTCATTACTTTTACTAAAAAATTAGTATGAGAATTTTTAATTACCAAGTACTAATGTGCTATCCATCTTTAATCCCATCTTTCTTAAACACTCTCTCTCTTCACTTGTTATAATCTCACGGTCCTCATTTGGTTCAGCCGGTTCCCATGCAGAGTTTAGCTTTGCCAACTCTTTTGACGCCTTATTTATCTTCCTTTTAAGCTGCAAAAAAGATAAAAAAAAAAAAAAAAAAAAAAAAAAAGGAAAATATTATTAGTCTAACCAGTCTATCTTCATTTTTCAAACACAAGAAAAATAACTATAAATAACTGAAAATTTACATACAATTATATACTTGTGCTCTAGAATCCGTATTTCTTTTTCTAATCTTAGCTTCTCTACTTCAACTTGAAGTTCAGTTTCATTAGTTCCAGCCTTGAATCCCTCATGTTCTGATTGAATAATTTGAAATTCTTTTAGTGTACCAACAGTGCTAGATTCTGATAACGGTTGGTCAAGATAATCAAAGGTTTCAATGGTATTAGCTCGTGCGGTTTCTTCTTGAAGTTGAAAGCTTGTGATCTCCGTTTGTCGGTTGGAAACAAGATTTGCAACATCACGAGGTAGGAAATCTTTGCCTCTGTAAAGTATTATATAGAATTTATTACGTAGTAATAACACTCCACCAGTGAGAAGCTGCGCATACAAAGAAATAATCATTTCCAAGTTAATAGTTGCAATGACTTTTTTGGTCAAACTAATAATATTGATTATCTTACTTTAAGCTCGGAAGCCATCTGCTCATTGCTTGTGTTAGGAATTCCCCATTTTATTGCAATCTTTGCTATGTGACATTTTTCCCACAATTTTAAAATGGCTGCAGCCAAGCCTTGAAGGTTTCGGTTTCTTCCTGCGCAAGGAAAAAGAATACAACATTAATGAATAATCATCTTTTCATGTTTGGAATTCAGAGTGTCAAATTTGAGGGGACAATTTAAATCCGTCTCGGGTGTCTGCATTCCAAGCCGTTCAAAAAAACATAACCATGCTCAAAACATAGTTACAAGAGTTATTATAAAAGATCAACGTGCATACCGAGGACAAAATGAGTAGGTAAATGGTAAGCAAGCTTCCTCAAATGAGTTAACTCGATGTCAGTGAGCTTTGATCTACCCCTTAACGGGTAAAGACGTGATGGTGGCTTGTATCCAGGATCCACTTCTGGAAGTAGGTCAGCATCTACAGGCAATGGCTTTGGCATCCACCAATCAATAAACCGAGGTCCCAACCCATCTAATAACCTATCTGCTTCCCTCTCATAAAGTGACCCTTGTACAGGCATGATCTCCTCTTTGTCATCATGCCCACCAACTGTTTGATATAATGTTCCAGTGACATGTTTATCATGTGAAATCGGACGCATACCTCTGTAATTGCATCCTCTGTAGACAACAAGAGTATCCTTCTTACTCCATATCACCAACCCTCCTGTCTTAATCTGCCAACAAAGATTTCATAACTTATTTGGGTCTGATTGGAATCACTTGTATCATGTGTATAACTCGAAAGATAAAGTGTGATACGAGGAATCATCACTAACCTCAACAATTTCGCATGCTCGATCCATATTTCGACATAAGGGCATATCGAATTTGACCATTGCAAGCTCATTGGTGTTCCAAATTAACCTAATTTGATCAAGAACACCTTCATTCACTCCTGCTTTCTTAATCTTCACCCAATTCCTCATCTTTTTGGCTTCACTTCTTAATCTCTCAAGCAGCCCCTGATCAAGGCTCAACTCAGCTGCAGTCACTGTCTTCTCCCTCTTCATCCTCCGAAAAACCATTCTTTCCTCCCGTTCCCATGGAAGTTTCCGGCGAACCCATTTCTTATTTCTTCCGTCATCGTCATCGTCATCATCCTCGCCCAATGTATCAAATGATAGATTAAACTCGATATGTTGTTTCATATTTTTCTGGGTATCCTGTAAATCTTGACTTTCTTGTTCGAGATTATCAATACTGTGCAAGATTTTCTTCATAGCGTGTTTGCCTCTTCCGCCGCTGACTTTTTGGATGAATGTTTTTCCGTCGTTTTGGTGATTGTTATCGGGAGACTTCTTCCTGTTCTTGGGTTTCGAGAAGTCTACAACTTGATTGGGTTCAAGAACAAGAGGGGTGTTCATCCATGGGGCTGATTTGGTGGCTGAATTTGTTGTTGGGTTTGGCTTGTATCCATCGTGAATTTCGGGAGTGGGATTTTGTAGGTTTGAGATTTTTGGGAGGTTTACAGCTTTTGAGAGCATTGTAGGAGCGAGAAGCATCGTAGCTGACATTGTTTGGAAGCAAAACTATCACTCACGCACAAGCAGGTTGAGGTATATAATCGTAATGCATCTTAATATATCCAGTCGCTAGAAATAAAGCCCCGTAAATATTTTGACATGTCATTATCTACGTGGCATGAATTACGCAAGCACTTCCACAGGCAAATTGCCGATGTTTTCAAAATTGAGCCAAACGTCGAACCGAGCGCCTTATTGGTTACTGGTGGAACCAAATTCAAGAACCAGATAACATAATAAATATATAAAAAATTCCAAAAAATTATAGAATTATAAACACATTCAAACACACCTAATTAATGTTCAAACAAACATAATCATGTTAAAAATTTACGAGGTTTGATTTTAATGTTTAATTCTTTAGATTTTAATTAAAAAAAATTGAAATCCGATCCGATCCGACCAATGTACCGGTTCCCGCTCTGGCCGGTTTGCTTGAGGAAGGTTCACATGTTGTTTTTGGGCGAATCAACCCCTCGATTCCCGGTCCGGCCGGCTGCTCCGGTTTTCAAAATATTGCAAATTGAAATTGCCGGATTACTTGAAAATACTATTTTTGAATAAGGAATATTTTTATAAACCTACTTTCTTCTCCCATTTCAAACTTAATACCAACTTTTTTATCACTTAATAAATTTTGGTTATTTTATTCATATAGATTTATATTTGCGTGTGTAATATACATAGTGATAAACCAATATGTAAGAGAACTAGGGGTTACTCCGCGCGTTGCGGCGGTAACCTCATATTTAACTGGAAGAAAAAAATGATCTTAAAAATTGAAACTCATATAACATAAAGTTATTTATACGTCGTAAAACTTTAAATTCCAAAACACATAGCATTTTAAAAGTAATTGTAGATAAATAAAAATTGTCTAAATTTGTATCACATGATTATAAATAAGTCTCTTTTATCCGTAATATTTTAAAGAAACGCGAACAATTAAAAAATTAGATCATATAATATTATTACAATAATTATTATTATACTAATATTATAAAACATTTATTATTATTATTATAATATTATATTATTATTTTATTATAATAATAATATTATTATATTATTATAATAATATATTATAAAATATTTATTATTATTATTATAATATTATATTATTATTATAATAATAATATATTTTAATATTATTATATTATTAAAATATTATTACTTCAAATGTATCAAATGTAACACCCAACTTTATAATTGTTTATTTAAAATAAGTGCGAAAATTTGGTTCTAGATTTTTTTCAAATTTTTGACATGACCCATTTTAAAACATCGATTTCCTTACGAAGACAGAAACTGTTCAAACTCATAATTATAAACTACTATTAATATACAATACCATTGTAGAAAAATTCAACCCATTAAATCGATTTCCTTACGAAGACGAAACTGTTCAAACTCATAATTATGAAGTACTATTAATATACAATACCATTGTAGAAAAATTCAACCCATTAAAGCTAACAAATGAAACCAAAACAATACCACACATTTTATAAAGTTTAAGCTTAACCAAAACGTTTCGCTCTGTGTCATGCAAAAAACCGATCCAAGACTTGTTACATTCATTATTGCATTGGAACTTTACCTACAAATTACACCCAACGATTTAATTACCAAAACGCTAAGTAATCAATGCCAACATATTTATACAAAAGATTATTCATCACCACCCACGTCAATTAGTATTTTGCACCATTTTGTTTAAACTGACATTAATCAGAGTCCATCATCTACCATATCGTAAGAGAAATTATCCCTTACATAGCCACCATAAAATAGGATTACTAACACTATAAGTAAGATATAAATCTTACATTTTTCCACTATAAAAAAGGTATAAACCTTACATTTTTGACACAATAAGGAAAATAAAATTCCACCACGATATTAGAGGCGTAATGTAATATCCTGTTTTATGGACATAAATAATAATAAAAACAATCAATTAAAACGTAAGGTCTCGTCTAATAATATAAAATAGTTTATTTCATAAATATGATTATTCGAGAGTATACAAGTAGAAACAAACACTCAATCGTAAACTCTGATCGAGACGTATCCATGAAACCAATCGGGTCGTAGACCGGGCCGCCGAGAGCCCGGGGTGTGACACGTATTGTTAAAGATCAACCATTGAAAGTGTACTCAAGAAGGAAGGATAGAGTCACTGCTGCAAAAAAGGGACAGCTGTATTCTATCTTTGGAAGCTGGCTGGATCCTCTCGGTCAAATCACTGATTGATTTGAGACAATCAATATAATTGATAATCAACAATCTTGCCCTTTATTTCTGTCCTTAATTTCAGTATTTTATTAGTTTAAATTAGTGGCTAGTTTTTGATTTTTGGCATTGAGAATTATTTCATATTTCCTTGTTCTTGTAGTCGGAGACAGTACCCTTCTCGAATTGGGTCACTATCCTTTGTTTTCTAATAAAATTCAGCATCTTTTCTTCTTTATCAATTCTGTATCTATCATTTGGTTCCATTGCCGGGAAAACG
This sequence comes from Mikania micrantha, assembly GCA_009363875.1. Lineage (NCBI taxonomy): Eukaryota > Viridiplantae > Streptophyta > Magnoliopsida > Asterales > Asteraceae > Mikania > Mikania micrantha. The sequence continues at coordinate 133,301 of SZYD01000662.1, forward strand.
ATGGTGCAAACCCGGAATCAAACAGGAGATGACAACAGTTCTGCTGACCCCATTGCAGTGCAGCTGGCTGCCATAGCAGCAAAACTGGAATTCGAGACTATGAGGGAAGAAATGGCAGCGTTGAAAGCAGGAGAACGATTTCGAGGAAGCAGGAATGACGAAGGGGAGAGTTCCTGGAGGGGGAAACAGCCATATAGGCCCTACAACAAAATCGATTTCCCTGTTTTTAGCGGAGGGGATCCTCGCGGTTGGCTGCTTAAGGCCGAAAAATACTTCAGGTATTATCAAATACCCGATGAAGTAAAGGTAGAGATAGCCTCGATGTACTTAGAGGGTGATGCCTTGGACCTCTATTCTTGGCTTTCCAATGACCAGCCTATCACGTTCTGGGAGAAATTGGTTCAAGCTTTCACAAAAAATTTTGGATCTGCAGAGTACCAAAATCCGGATGAATTTCTTTGTGGTATCAAACAAACGGGGTCAGTCCAAGAATACCGGCAGGAGTTTGCAAAGAGATCCTCTCGGGTTTCCAATTGGTCGGACCATTGCCTTTTAGGGGTATTCCTAAACGGACTTAAGGATGAACTAAAATCCAATGTCCGAATCCACAAGCCACGTACGGTGTATAATGACATGAGTCTCGCACTGGAGTTTGAGTCTAAACTCGCAGCCCCCAGACCCAGCAAAATTGGTTCCTGGGCTCAAAATTCAAAAACCTCCCAGCAAGAGCCCAAACCAGTGACTTTTAGCCCATCACAAACATCAACTCAGCCCAAAATTACACCCCGAATCTCTGACATAGAAAAACAAAGCCGATTCTTGAAAGGAGAATGTTTCAGATGTGGCGAAAAATACGGACCAGGTCATCGATGTAAGACTGGTACCTTTAAGGTGTTAGAGGCGGAAGAGGAAATGGAAGAACCTCTGGAGACAGATGTGCCAGATTCTGATAAGGAATAAACAGCAGAAATCAGTCTACATGCTATCTTAGGGAAGCCACACCCTACTACTATGAAGGTCACAGGTAAGTTGCATTCCACTGAGGTTTTAATTTTAATTGATGGTGGGTCCACACATAATTTCATTTCTGATGTTTTGGTGAGTGAACTCAAACTAGCACCTCATCCAGTAGCGCCATTTGGTGTCCAAATCGGTAATGGAGATGTGATTCGATGCAGCAACATTTGCAAAAATCTCCCTGTGCAGGTCCAAGAACTGAGAATCACCCAAGATTTTCACCCTTTTTCTCTAGGTGGTGCTGACCTCGTGTTGGGTATCCAATGGTTAGCCACATAAAACACGGTTCAAGCTAATTGGAAGGAGATGTTCATGATTTTTACGATAGATGGGAAGGAATACAAATTACAAGGAGTCACGTCTGGTCCCCAAAAATCATCCAGCTTTCAACACTTGGCCATTGACCCAGATACCTTACCCTGCATACCAACTCCATTACAGCCTACTGTTAACCATTACATGGTTGTTTTTGAAGAACCCCAAAACCTGCCCCTAGTTAGATCACAAGACCACTCAATTCCACTGTTACCAAACTCAACTCCCCCTAATATTCGTCCTTACCGATACCCCCACTCCCAAAAGACTGAGATAGAAAAGCAAGTGGAGCAGCTGTTGGCAGCTGGCTTCATACAACCAAGCACCAGCCCTTTTTCTAGCCCAGTCTTATTGGTAAAAAAGAAGGATAACACGTGGCGAATGTGCATCGATTACCGGGCCCTTAACAAAATCACTGTTGCTGACAAATATCCTATACCTAACATTGACGAGTTACTTGATGAATTATATGGAGAAAGGGTATTTTCGAAACTCGATTTACGATCAGGATACTATCAAATCAGAGTGACAGCCCCTGATGTTAAAAAAACAGCCTTTAGGACCCATTCGGGTCACTACGAATTCAAGGTTATGCCTTTTGGCTTAACTAACGCTCCTTCCACATTTCAGGCTGTTATGAACGATTTATTTTGCCCCTATTTATGCCGCTTTATACCGGTGTTCTTTGATGACATTTTAATTTACAGCTCAAGCATGGAACAACACAAGTCCCATCTGGAGCAGACCTTAAAACTATTGCACGACAATCAGTTTTTTGCCAAAATTTCGAAGTGCTGTTTTGGGCAAAAACGAGTTGTGTTCTTGGGTCATGTCATTAGCTCGGAGGGAGTTAGTGTGGAAGAAGAGAAGATTTCAGCAGTGAAGTCATGGCCCATACCTTCAACAGTAAAACAAGTGAGGGGTTTTCTTGGGTTAACCGGATATTATAGGCGGTTTGTCCGTAATTATGGACTTATAGCCCGCCCGCTCACTGCTCTAACCAAGAAGGAAGGATTTACATGGTCGGAGGAAGCCCTTAAAGCCTTTAAAAACCTGAAACATGCACTGCTAACTACTCCAGTTTTAAGGCTCCCAGATTTCTCTAAACCCTTTGTTATCGAATGTGACGCATCATCATATGGGATTGGGGCGATATTATCACAAGAGGACTATCCCGTGGCTTATTTCAGTAAGGGTTTATCCCCCTCTAACCACTTTAAATCAGCTTATGATAGGGAGCTGTTGGCCGTAGTCCTTGCGGTCCAAAAATGGAGCCATTACTTGCTTGGACGACATTTTGTCATTCGCACCGATCACTATACCCTTAAGTTCTTATTAGAACAACGCATCACCACTACAGAACAGCAAAGGCTTCTGCTAAAACTCATGCCCTATGATTTTTCAATTGTTCACAAGGCTGGGAAAGAAAACAAAGGGGCAGACGCCTTGTCTCGCCGATCTCACTCGGGAGAATTATTAACACTTATTATCCCTTTTTGTGTTGAGGTAGCTGATATCAAGGAAGGGTTGCAAACAGATTTGTTTACTAAAGAGCTGATCAAAAAGTTGCAAACAGATCCTTTATCAGATCCTGAGTTCACACTGGTGGATCAGCTTTTGTTTCATCATGGGCGGATGGTGATACCAGATTTACACACTCTCAAACTCAAGCTGTTACAAGAAGCACATGATACTCCAATTGGTGGTCATGGAGGTTTTTTAAAAACCTACAAAAGACTCTCTTCTCGTTACTACTGGGCAAAGATGAAACATGATGTCAGGGTGTTTGTACAACAATGTGTAATCTGTCAGCAACAAAAGTATCAGACCTTGGCTCCAGCAGGATTACTTCAACCCCTACCCATTCCCAATCAGATTTGGGAAGATGTCTTTATGGATTTTATAGTTGGGTTACCACCATCCAGCCGTTTTGATACCATTTTAGTTGTGGTGGATCGTTTAAGCAAGTATGCTCACTTCATTTGCTTATCCCATCCCTATACAGCTAAAGGAGTAGCAACTAGTTTTTGTAGGGGAAATAGTTAGATTGCATGGCTTTCCCAGATCCATCGTTTCTGATCGAGATGTTGTCTTCCTCAGCAACTTTTGGCAAGAATTGTTCCGATTAAGCCAAACGAAACTAAAGCTGAGTATAAGTTATCACCCTCAAACAGATGGCCAAACAGAAGTTTTGAATCGCTGCCTCGAAGCCTACTTACGTTGCTTTGCTAGTGAACAGCCAACCAAATGGAGTACATTCTTGCATTGGGCAGATTACTCATATAACACGGGGTACCACACGGCCACTGACACCACTCCCTTTTGTGTTGTGTATGGCCGAGAGCCTCCCCCATTGTTTCCCTATGCCGCAGGAGAAACAAAAAATGCAGAACTGGAACAACAGCTAGTTGATCGGGATGAGATGATAAAGCTTCTTCGTCAAAACCTACGAAAGGCCCAAGACAGAATGAGAAACCAGGCAAACCAGAAGCGACGTGAACTCAAGTTTCAGGTTGGGGATTATGTCTTCTTGAAGATTCAACCATATCGCCAAAAGACTTTGGCTAAACGTCGTTATGAGAAGTTGTCTCCAAGGTTTTTTGGCCCATATCGTGTCAAAAGATCAGTGGGTCCAGTCGCGTATGAGCTAGAGTTACCACCCGAAGCAAGGATTCACCATGTATTTCACATTTCAATGTTTAAACCGACCTATGGCTCTTTTTCCTCGACACCAATTACCCCATTACCTGTCACCAAAGACTGGGAAATTGATTTACAACCTAACTCAGTCATCACTCATCGTTGGGTTCATGAAGCTGGCCAACATGTCCTCGAATTATTGATTTCATGGTGTAATCGTCCGGTAGAAGAGGCAACATGGGAAACCTATGATCTAGTGGCTGAACAATTTCCTACATTCCGTCTTGAGGACAAGACGTTTTACCGGGAGGGAAGTAATGTTAAAGATCAACCATTGAAAGTGTACTCAAGAAGGAAGGATAGAGTCACTGCTGCAAAAGAGGGACAGCTGTATTCTATCTTTGGAAGCTGGTTGGATCCTCTCGGTCAAATCACTGATTGATTTGAGACAATCAATATAATTGATAATCAACAATCTTGCCCTTTATTTCTGTCCTTAATTTCAGTATTTTATAAGTTTAAATTAGTGGCTAGTTTTTGATTTTTGGCATTGAGAATTATTTCATATTTCCTTGTTCTTGTAATCGGAGACAGTACCCTTCTCGAATTGGGTCACTATCCTTTGTTTTCTAATAAAATTCAGCATCTTTTCTTCTTTATCAATTCTGTATCTATCACGTATCCTCTATTTAGCCGCCATAAATTTTATATACTACTATGAATCCACTGTATATACAATCCACGTGCATTCGACTGTATCTATACATTAATCTTGATCAATCATTATTAATAAAACCACCATAACAACACATGATTCTACATTGGATCATGTTCACATCATTTCTCATATATTAATCTGGTTAGATTACTTACCTCTATCTGAAGATGTTCCTGTTTGATTATCCTCCCGTTTGAAATCTTGTTTTCCTTTTAAACTATATACAGGTAAATATATATTTTTTATCCATTCACCCTTCTATTCGAAATGTTTATATACATGTTTGCATATATATATAGGGAAATGAGTGAATGGTAACTTATGGTAATTAAGGTAACTTATAAACCCAATTTGATTGGTTGTCTAATTTAATGAATTTGAAATGTGTGATCCATATTAAATCTGGGAAAAATAAGTGGTTGAGATTTCTTTAAAGGTATTTTGGAGATTTGTGAGGTGTAACTTGATTTGATTTTTAAAATAAAAGTTTACCCCCTAATTTTTTAAATATTCATAACTTTTATATACATTATTATTTTTTAAAAAAATTACACAATTAAATTTGTCACATTTTTATCTTTAATTCAAGTATAGTTTTGTCAAAAAATTTTAAAGTTTTCGAAATTACACTGATGTAACGAGCTGAATTATTTCAAAGTATTCGTAATTACACTGATGTAACAAGCTGAATTTTTTCAAAGTATTCCTAATTACGCTGATGTAACGAGCTGAATTTTTCAAAGTGTTCATAATTACACTGTTTAAATGTGTTTAACATATTTATCATACTTTTGTATAATTTTTTATACTTATCACCTTTCACTCAACATTCAAGTTTAAACCTTTTTAGGATAATTTATATTCTAACTTGTACTAATTTGATCAAATTAACCCATTTGAGCTATTTAGGTTAAACTCATAGTAATCCTACGAGGTTTAGACAATTGTTCAAATCATAACACATTCATTGTCCACTCCCATCCACAATCAACCAACCAAAACCATTCCATAAAATATTAATTTCTCTCTTTTATATATACAATCAACCAAACTTAATTTTTTCACTCTCATTCACAATCAACCCAACATAATAAAATTAACCAATCACAAAAATACACATGGCTCACTAAATTAGAAAAAAATTTAAAAAAAAGGTGGCGGCCAGGGTTGGTCTACCGACCTGATCGTGAAATTGGTTGCCAAATTTTAATTTTTCTTTTTTTTATTTGAAAAATACCGAACAACCAATGTAAATGGTCATGGATGGATTTAAACCATCCTTTAGAATCCAGTTTCTCATTTAACTCCCAAATGGGTCATCTTCCCCATCCTACCTTCAAGAACCCTAACATGAAGAACTTGCCAATTCATGACAACATAACTCATATAGCGTTTAGAACACACTAAAACAACATAATAAGGGTTTAGAGTCCTATAACTATTCAAAACTCAACCCAATTTCAAGTAATTTTTTCATCTTTTACGAGCCCTAGTTCGTGATCCGCCTTCACAACCCATTCTTAGGGATTAAGAGACCAAGAAAACATGATTACCTCAAGTAATTTACGGCCTAGACTCACAATTGATGATTAAAGTCACGAATTTCTGGCTTGTGTTCTCAGTCTTGTGGCCTCCAGTTCGTGCGTCGCCTTCTTCCCATTTTTTCTTTCTTTTTTTTCTTCTGGATGCTGCTCGAAATGGCCACCCCTTTTATTTGCTCCTGCCGCCTCTCAATATATATCTATTTGTTGTTTTTATTTTATTTTATTTTTAACTAAGCTATAAACCCGTGTCTAACATAAGTTGAATAAAAAGCAGAATAAAATTATTGAAGGGTTAACAATATAAAGTTACAACAAACAAACTTACCATATATATTCCTACTTTTCAGTAGAGTCTGGGGAGGACGGATGAAGAATAGACACAAACCTTACCTCTATCTCAATTGAGATAGAGAGGCTGCTTCGAAGGATTCTCCGGCTCAAAGTTATCGTTTGAAATTGATCATCCCAAAATTTTTTACGTAATTTTCACAAAATAAGTAAATTAACGTTAAAATTAGTGTAATTTTACCTTTGACTCCTTTAGGGCCCACACATATACACATTATATGTGTGCACCGCAAAAAAATTATAAAATGTTTAAATACTTTTTTGTAGATAATATTTGTTTTTGTATTCATAACATTACCATTTTTTGTATAAAATTATAATAGTTTCAAACATTCTCTACTTATTAAAACATTATAAAAAATAAAATTAATGAAAAATATGAAGACATGCCCAAATCAATGGCTCACATAGGGTTTAAGGGTTTTTTCTTTAAGATCGGGTTTTTCACATGATACAAAACTTGTGTGTGTATAAATATTAAATTAAGATGTTCCATACAAATGGCTTGAAAGCCTAACAAACTCCATATGTGTTGCCATGAGCTTCAATATAGACTCAAGTTTGTTTAAATTTGGTTTGATTCAATCCTCTAACAAAGAGACGGTGGTAATGAACCATGTGTAAATGAGAGTTGATTTAAGGTTTAATTCATAAACTATTTTCCAGAAATCAAAGTAGAAATACAATTTTTGATTAAAAGCAAATAAGTTGCAAAAACAAATATAATTTCATTTGCAACATGGTTGTTGATAGGATATAGAAAGAATGCAATAAGAACAAACCATACCTCTATTAAGTTGCACCAACTACACATCTTGAGTTGTATCCTTGGATGTTAAACATAATTCACCAGCACTACATGTGTCAAATTGCATGATTCTTAGACCAACATTTCATCAAATAATAAAACTGATTATTTAATTTTTTTTTAAGAAAGTACACATTCCTGGTCCAAACACTCAAACATACACTTGAAAAGCTATTGATAATATTAGATAAATCTCAGTTTTTAACATGAGAGAAAGGAAAGCTCCACAAACCCTTCTCTTCTCCACCAAGAGTGCAATATCAAATAAAAACTTAAACAATTGTCAAACAGACATTTACAAACAATAAAGCGCCACAAGCCACATCCTAACACCCGACCGAAAACATTTTTTTTGAATCGTCACATACTCTTACATTCGTCTTCTAAAGGATCTCGAAGGGTGCCAAACATCCAATCCATCAAAATCATATAATGTCCATAATTATGGCGGTATGTTGTATGATGAATAGTGTGGTACCCTGCACCCATCACAGGCCATAGCTTCCCATGGATACAGTCATGTATATTAGCTGTCCATATAGCTTCCATGAATAACAGCACAATGTGTGTTGTGAAATGTGTCGGGATGAGAAACAGAGCAATTACATGTGGCACTGCCTGCAGTATTCCATCGAGAGGGTGAAACGCCAATCCTGTTTTTTTCAAACAAAATACAAAATTATAAACCAATTAAATCCTAAAATTTTCCAGCTAAAGCATAAAGTAAGAAAAAGAAGAGGTACTCACCAGCAAATGGAGAAAGGGTGTTTTGCTTATTGTAGATATGATGAGTTGCATGAAGATATTTGTAAAGTGGTTTAATATCATGCAATTCTCTGTGCATCCAGTATATGCCAAATTCAACAAATATTAAATAAAGCCCCAAATAACACGCATATGACACCCATCCGATATCCGATATCCTTGAAAAACATCTGGTCCATCCAGTTTCAACCATGTATTCAGAGACGGTAGGAAGAGCACAGTACCATGGCATAGCCTTCATTGCAACATATATTTGCAAATACATTGCTTGTTTTGAAGGAATAGCATCTGCAGGAGAATAAGAAATTAATAATCTTTTTGGGCATACCTATTAAAAATCATACAATTAACAGTGGTTCGACCCGTAAAGCTAATGCTGCATATACCACCAATTGGAATCTTGGGTGAATTGCTAAGAATGGTTAAGAAGTAATGCATGATTCTACGTTATTACCCTGAATTTATTACCTACTTAGTTGTTTCTTGGTTTTGTGTTTAGGTGATATTAATCCATATGGTAATTATAAAAACAGAAACAAGTCAAACAACATGAATCTGAAGTCAATGTCATCTTCAATATGTATGATTAACTTAAAATAGGAGTGATCTCTTTTTTCAGGTAAGATTTAAAACATGCGGATCATCAGTCAACTAAGAACAAAACAGTGAATCTACTTTCATTAGCAATCCTCATCAGTATCATACCATTCTCCTTGCTTATTATGGTAACAGCAATCAATTGCCATTCTCGCTCTCTTTCTCTCCTGATTTCAGAAACAGTTAAGCTAAATCCAAACAATGTCAAATGGATCAAATCCTTAAAAAAATGGGTTCAGATCCTAAAAACACTAGAACAATAAATCTCCTATCACTGTCATATGCTAAAGATCCAATCCAAACAAAACCCTTATAACAAAATTGGCAATTGACAACTACAATCATCTACAAATCTTTACATGTTATTCAAATCCTATGACAAAAAGAGGCGATCGTTATATCAAACACATGGTTTGCATACGACTACTGTTTAATATCAAAATCACAAATCGCCGACCAGCTACAAGAACACACAATCCCCAAAGATTACAGTCCCTTGAATCGTATACTTAATTCAATTTAACACAGAAAGGTAACTTTTTAGTATCGAATTCTTAAATTACAAATCATAATCTCTGAATCTGACCTTTGGGAAGATAAACATTACGCTTAAGGTGATAGATGTAGAAGCACCAAAGGACGCCGGAAGTGAAGTAAAGAAGTGTGGCGGCAATGTAGATCCGCAACCACCCTTGGACTATGTGTGGGAGTGGAGTCCACAGTTTTTCCGGCAACAAACTTCCGAGCACTATTTGATTGTACAAAGTGGTCTCCTTCACGAAAAGGCCCAAGTACTCGTCCATCTGACAGTGAAAAACTGCCGTCGGCGAAGTTGTGGGGTCAGATTCCAGCCAAGGCGCCGGCGACGATTTGGAGCCGGAAATAGTGTAGAAATCAGATGTACCTGTGTGCGAAGTCGAAGGGATGATGATTGATGGCGATATAAATAAGACGCCACACATTCAACGTTGACAAGGGTAAATGTGATTTTCAAACTCTTTTCTTTATTCTCTTTTTTTTACTAGGTTGGAAATTTTGTGCATTACAATTAATGAATTAAATAAGGGATGGATTATTTACACACCCCAAAATTTTAATTCAACACCCCAGTCGCCACCCATACGTTCTGTAGTGGCCACTACGGGGCGTTTTGACCACAGAACTGACAACCTTAAACAATCAGACATTCGGTGTCAGCTTTTGCAGACCTATACGCCACGTAGTGACCACTACGGGGCGCATAGGGTTAAAAAAATTAAACTTAGCAGACTTGGGGCGTTTGAGTATGTTTTGGGGGGGGGGGGTTTGGGTATGTTTTTGGGGTGTAAAAATATAGTTGTTTTGTTAAAAAAATTAAAAATATAATAGTTTTGTTTAAAAATTATTTTTATATTTTGCGACGTATCTCTCGTTACGTTTATACTTTACGACGACATCTCTCGTACGGTAAAAATTTTAGTTTTTTTTTAAACACATGTTTTTTTGTTTGTAAAAATCTAATATTTTTTTGTTTAAAACTTGTTTTTTATTTTTAACAGTCTCTCGTTCGTTTATTTTTAATTGTTTTTTAAAACTTTTAGATTTGAAAACTAAAAATGTTTTTAACTATAAATGACGTTATTTGTTTAAGCATAATGATGTTACAGAATAATACGATAAATAATGCATCACCAACCAAAACATATTTAAATAATAAACACACATCACCAACCAAAACAACCAAATATATACACGCATCATCAACCAAAACAACCAAATATATACAAAACATAAACATGAATACAAGTGTCTGTTTAACAAATACAAATATAACTGAAAATACTAACTAGCCATCATGAGGTGGAGGGGGAGGAGGATAATCTCGTGGCTACGGAACTGCAAGGAGCTGGATACCCTCAGCATGAGCATGCCTACGCTCGACATGCACCTGCCACGAGATCAAATCCTCCAACCGACCCATACGTCGCGTCAGCTGCTCGCTGGTATGAGCGAGCCGCTGACTGAGCTGGAGCTGCTGCTGAATCTGCGTCTGCTGCTGTGTGAGCTCGAGCTGCTGCTGCTGGATCTGCGCCTACTGCTGTGTGAGCTGCAGCATAGCTTCGACACGAGCAGGAAGCCGCACGGCTCTATATAGGCGCTAAGGATGCTGATGTGGCACCCCCTCGTCATATGGTGGGGGCTGCTGCGGTGGCTGCTGCGGCATAGGGTCCTCATCTCTGTAATGGAGATCATTTGGCCCCGGCTGCCAAATGACCCCCCTCTCGAGCGAAAATCGAAGCCCGAGCTGTGGGAACTTCTGCACGATACGCATGCCCTACACAGTCAGCCCCCTCTCCAGCCGTAGATCAGCCCCCTCTCCAGCCGGTGGTAATATGTATTAAAATACTCCGCCAGACACCGTGCAAGGTTGCACGGTCTCCCACTCAATAAGCAATACAAAAAAAACAAATCCTAAGAAGTGCACCACTCCTGGCTCATGCCACGTCCTGTAACAGACGAGGCAATGCACCGGTGCAAATACCTAATGAGCGGGTCACGAATACGCGTGACCCGGGCGCTGCGGACAAACGGCCCGTCGCCGATCCGAGGCCACCAAGCACTGACGACGGCGTCATCAGCTGTATGAATAGCCGTCGTGTAGATCGGCATCTGAGTCTCCTCCTCGGTGTACAGACCGAGCACACTCCCAAACTCTGCCAAAGATAAGTGGTACGAAAATCCGCAGAGTCTGAAGGATATCTACGCCTGCTGTGGCTGACCTGGCTGTGGCTGGAAATCAGGAGCCTGAGGCCTGTACCTGAATGTAGAAAGAAACTCCACCGTGATGAGTCGGTACTGTGGAGCACACATCATCTCAAACAGACGAGACCATGGTGTGTCCTCGCCAATGATCGCCCTCATCCTCTCATGCTGGCCAAGCTCGGCCAGCAAATCGTAGTCAATGGCCTTCTGATTGCCCATCTCCTTCCTCAGGAGTCGATCGCGCCTGCTACGCGCGGTCGTCCCCTGAGGGAACTGCAACCACGGGTGGTCCATAAGCTCGTCGAAATGCTCGACATCTAAAATATCAACACGGGGCCCCATATCGTCACCAACAACCTCCATCTCATCAGAAAAAGACATGTCTGAACAACAGAAAAAATAAAACAAATTACGATAATAACAATAATAATAATAACAATAAATAATAATAACAATAAATAATAATAATAATAATAATAATAATACTAAAAAAAAATAATAATAATAATAATAACAACAATAACAACAATAAATAATAATAACAATAAATAATAATAATAACAACAATAAATAATAATAAGAATAATAATAATAATAATAATAATAACAACAACAATAAATAATAATAATAATAATAATAATAACAACAATAAATAATAATAACAATAAATACTAACAACAACAATAAATAATAATAACAATAAATAATAATAATAATAACAACAATAAACAGGCAAATGCCCCGTAGTGGCCCAAATGGGGCGTTTCGTTTGAAATTTTTGGGGCAAACGCCCTGTAGTGCTCCATACGGGGCAAGGGGGTCCACGTTTGCCTCAAGAACCCAACCCCCGGTCATCCAACTTAACCCTAATCGATCACATGGTCGGAATACTAACCTGGAAGTCGCAAACGAGTGAAAACGGGTGTCAGCAGCGGTGGTCTTCGGCGGTGGCGTAGAGAGCAAACAAGAGAGATTGAGGGGCGTTTGTGGGCAGCCGGGGGCGTTTGGGGGTTATTGAATATCCATACGCCCCGTAGTGGCCAATACGGGGCGTTTAGGTTTATTTTTTTTAATTTAATGTTATATTATGTATAATGATATTATATTTAATAATATTATATATAATTATATTATATTTAATTGTAATATATTTAATATATTATATTTCAATGTATATAATTATATTATATTTAATTGTAATATTTTTAATATATTATATTCATAGGAATTTAATATACCCCATAATATGCATTTTATACAAAACGTTACGATTAAGGCATACAAGGTTACAAAGTTTAATTGGAAACAAGGACTGATAAATACAAATTGTCGTTGTCACAAAGTTTCGCTGTAGTAATGTACTTGTTTGTTTGCTTCTATAATCGATTGATACCGTTGGATTCGTTCTTGATAAATCGTCTCCCACCCACCGGCGACATCATTTCGGTAACGTTTCTAAACCGCACTTAGAGTTGGAATTGGATAATCCCCCTCCAACCTTAGGTTGACGAAATGCATGGGCATATGAAGAAGACAAACCACATTATATTGTGTTATTGTCGATGGAGCTAACCATAACGGGAAAAACGTGATACACCCTTGTTGACTGATAAGGTGAACTATCACGCCAAATCGTTGTGCAACAACAAGTCCCGTATAAGGCATAAGCATCCAATGTTGGTGTAGGTTTGATATCAAACCAGTTTATGCTATGACGTAATGCGTCATATAAAGTTGGGTCCATCGAGTTAAGAACATATATGTATGCTTCACTATGGGTGTCCACCTCTTGTAATAGTTGTTGACGAACGAAACCCATTGATTTTCGTCGAACCCTAACCCAACGGCTACAGACCTGAATTCACAATTACCGTCTGGCATAACATCTTGTATGTTGCTTACATAGCAATGAAGCATTGAAGGAATGTAACCACCAAATCGTCTAAGATTGTTCATTCCTTGTGGTTTCACTGGCGAAGCAACTACCGAGTCAACTTGACTTGTCTCGAGTCCTTTTTTCCCTCTAGAAGACGTTGAACGACTACGTTGGAAGACGGGTCTTTGCTGGTTTGACATTGCTAGAGTGAATGAACTATGCCTTGGAAGTTGAAAACTACTCTCTTGTGAGTCGACGACTGCGCTTTCTCTAAATTCATTCCCCTTTGTTGTTGAGTCTTCAATGTCGGACGTCCGCGTGTATCCTTCTGAACCAATGGCGTTTTCTTTTCACTTTTAAACGGGAACACTTGCGAAAGTATTTTTTTAACCAGACTCTTTTTCACTAACTCAGGTTTTGAATTTATTTCCTGTGTCACCAGACCCATTTGTCCTGCGACGACAATTTCTTCGTCTTCTAGAAGTGTCGGGTACCGTGTATCAAGTTTTGTCCAGAAGATGTCTATATCAGAAAGCGGGATAATCGTGTCTGCATACAAATGAAAGGAAAATAATCTGTTTACAACAAAAAAATGTAAAAAACAAACAAAGAGGAATTGGTTACAGTATTTTGATACCTGTATTTTCGTATGTTGAGATCCGACAAGCACATGGCAAGCCACAACTGGTGGCCGCATGTCACACCCACAAATTCCCACTCATGGTGTCAGTCCACGAGGGTGTGACGTGGCCAGAATCACAGCTCAAGGTCATATAGAACACATCTATATGCGTTTACAAATACAATGTTTGACACACACACTTAATCAAAATAGCTTGCAGCGGAATATTAAATCATAGCAGCGGAAATAAAGATGTTTGATACATGCAGCGGAAAATACTTGTTTACACATCGGAAATTAAATTGTCAGACATAACATTGTTTAATACATAAACCAAACGAAATAGTTTTTAAAAGATGAACAAAATGCATGCGGGGTCCTATGCTCAATCTCCTATGTGCATTCATGTTCCAAGTGCTTGCCATGCTAATTACCTGAGAATACAAGTTTGAGAAAAAGTGTCAACACAATGGTTGGTGAGTTCACAGGTTTTGATATACATATAGTAATAAAAGTGTGTCATGTTGTTTATCAAATGTTAGTACCGAGCCCTAGGCTCCAAGTGTCAGTGCGTCACTACCGAACTAGACCTGTTTGTCCTTGTCTCCCCTGTGTCTAGTACACACAGTAAGTTAGGTTAGAGTTTGCACGGGTTATGACATCCAGTCAACATTGTGCCCCGTGGGGTTGGTCATACCCTAATGGATCCATCCAAATCTACCACGTTGTTCGTACATTAACGGTAAGACTTTGTGAGGACTTGTTACGAGTTCAACACTTAATGTTTGTCCAATAAACCAGCATACACAATAAATATGTTTGTAATAGCATAATGTTTGACTCGATGTAACTAGTATTCTCCCCCTATTTAAAAGCGTTTGAAAAGAGTAAACAGGGGCCGTAAACTCACCTTAGTGAAGAGAGTAGAAATCAGCGTAAGCTCCTGCGTAAACTGTGTGTCGGTCACCAGTGACCTATATCGTATACCGCACGTGATTTCGTGTAACGACTGTGTCCATGTTCGTGTTAGTGCTCGTGTTTGTGCTCAACAACCCTCGGTTGTTCATGTTTGTCCGTGTCGGTCTACAATGACCGTGTTTGCTAGTGTTGGTCCACATTGACTGTGTTTGACCAAAGTTCACCGTGTCAAGTCAACGACCCGTTGGTGAATCGTGTGTCGGTTGTGAATCGTGTAGCAATCGTGTAAGTGCTCGTCGTGTGCAAAACGCGCAAGTCGCGTATATGGACAACTTACTATTTATAGTAAGTTTCCATTTATGGAAAGTTCACAAAGCATAACGGTTTTATAGTTCTAGCATGCTCATTAGTCCTACGTGATCATGTTAACACATAGCACATCATCATACGAATTCACATAAGTCGTTTATAACATGTTTGCACATAAAAGTTTCCTAAAATGGAAAGTTTCCATTTCTAGCATACGCGATATCGGAAACCATCTAACTTAGCATCTAATCATCATGTTACAACATAATAAGCCATTTAGCATACTCGAATCATTCAAGATCTTCCTAAGTCGGTTTTTGTAAAAATAAAGTTACTATAAATAGTGTCACACCCCCAAATTCACACTCGTGGTGTCAGTCCACGTGGGTGTGACGTGGCCAGGATCACATCTCATGGTCATATAGAACGACTCTATATGAGTTATACAATCACACAATCTTTGAAGAGTAGACAAGTTTTCAAGTAAACCAGCGAAAATGTTTTAAACATCATAAGTAACAAAGTTTGCAGCGGAAAGTAAATTGTATCAAACACTACATAAATCAATATTGTTTTCAAAATGAACATATCAACACAAAGCCTAGGAGTATAAAATGCATGAGACTCTCTTGTACTCCTCCTTTGTCTCCTAGCGTGTGCTCCATTAGTTACCTGATAATACATGCGAAAAGTGTCAACTAAAAAGTTGGTGAGTTCACAGGTTTAGAGAGACTGAAAAGTAAACAGACATATATAGGGTATGTTAAGTTTTGTTGTTGGATACTATGATCCGTGGAGTGTGTCAGTTCATCTTACCGAAACTAGACTGTTCCCGTTTGCCTCCGCAGGTCATCGCTGAACCCGCATTCCCAACGAAATTACACTCGTTATGACCTCCAGTCAACATGGGTGCCGAGTGGGGTTAGTCAAACCCAGTAGTACTACGTAATTACGACTCGTTTGTGATACAATTAACGGTAAGGATAAGTGAGGACTTTAAGTGATAATAGTTACACTCGAAAATGGTTTTCACAACATACTAGTACTATATCTAAAACAGTTGCATAGTATTCTCACCCCAAAGTTTAGTAAAACAGTATGAGAGTAAAAGTGGGACTGTAAAACTCACCTGAGTTAAGTACTGCGTTTGCTCAAAAGAGATGGTGTAGCTCGCCGGCTAGTAGTCACCTATATCACATATGTACTATAAGTTTGTGTTGCATACATGTGGGCCTCACAGGACCGTGTTCGTGATAACAACATCCAAGTTGTTATGTGGGTCGAGTTGACCGTGTTTGACCTAACGACCCGTTGGTGACGGTTTGGATCAAGCGATCGTGTAACGTGCAATTTCGTGTCGTGTGAAGTGTGCAGATACCAATAATCACTTCCATGAGGAAACTTACTATTTATAGTAAGTTTCTATTTCAGGAAGGTTTCCATATTTGGCAAGTCATGCACTAATTCATATTCCGATTATTCTGTCACACCCCCAAATTCCCACTCGTGGCGGATGTCCACGTGGATGTGACGTGTCCAGAATCACAGCTCAAGGTCATATAGAACAACTCTATATGCGTTTACAAATCCAAGTTTGACACATACACACAATAAAATAGTTTGCAGCGGAATAAAAGTTATCATATCATAATGCAGCGGAAATGTAAATAGTTAAATCATGCAGCGGAAATTAATAAGTTTAATACATCATTGTCAAACGAAAGTTAAATTGTTTTCGAAAACTGATCATAAACAGAAATGCATGAGGTTCCTAATGCTCGTCCCTTAGAGTGCGCATTCCTGTTATCCATAGCTTGCTAGTTACCTGAGAATACAAGTTTGAAAAAGTGTCAACACAATGGTTGGTGAGTTCACAGGTTTTGATATACATATAGTATTGAAAGTGTGTCATGCTGTTTATCAAATGTTAGTACCGAGCCCTTGGCCCAAAGTGTCAGTGCGTCACTACCGAACTAGACTTGTTAGTCTTTGCCTCCGCCATGTCTCGTAATAACATGGCAAGATAGGTCAAGTTTTCACGTGTTATGACATCCAGTCAATATTTCGCCACGCGGGGTTAGTCACACCCCAAACGGATCCATTCAAACTCGCCTTGTTGTTTGTACATTAACGGTAAGACTTTGTGAGGACTTCTTACGATTACAACACTTAATGTTTGTCTAATAAACCAGCATACACCAAAATGTTTGTACAGTAATAGATGTTTGACTCGATGCAACAAGTATTCTCCCCCTATTTAAAAGCGTTTGAAAAAGAGTAAAGAGGGGCCGTAAACTCACCTTAGTGATATGATTGTACGTAAGCGTAAGCTCCTGAGTTGTCGTGTAGCACGTCGGTCACCGGCAACCTATATCGTATACCGTACGTGAGTTCGTGTATGTGACCGTGCTAGTGTTAGTGCTCGTGTTTGTGTCCAACAACCCTTGGTCGTTCATGTTTGTCCATGGCGGTCCACAATGACCGTGTTTGCTCGTGTTGGTCCATATTGACCGTGTTTGACCATGTTTGACCGTGTTTGACCGTGTTTGACCAAATTTGACCGTGTTTGACCGTGTTTGACCAAAGTTGACCGTGTCAAATCAACGACCCGTTGGTGAACCGTGTGACGGTTTGTGAATCGTGTAGCAATCGTGTAAGTGTTTGTCGTGTGCAAAACGCGTAGGTCGCGTCTATGGACAACTTACTATTTATAGTAAGTTTTCCATTTATGGAAAGTTCACAAAGCATATCGGTTTTAGAGTTCTAGCATGCTCAATAGTCCTACGGGGTCATGTTAACACATAGCACATTATCATACAAGGTCATATAAGTCGTTTATATCATGTTAGCACATAAAAGTTTCCTAAAATGGAAAGTTTCCATTTATAGTATACGCGACATCGGAAACCATCTAACTTAGCATCTAATCATCGTGTTATAACATAATAAGTCATTTAGCATGCTCAAATCTTGCAACACGTTGACAAATCGGTTTTTGTAAAAATAAAGTTACTAAAAATAGTAACTTTGTAGTTTAGCATAAAAGTGATCATTTAAATGTTTCTAAACCAATTTTTATATCCTCAATCATCATAATATGTCATCTAACAACATTTAATCATGTCAACATAGCCGATTTCATTATCTATCAACATTTTAACTAGAAAAGTTACTAAAAATAGTAACCATGCCAAAAATGATCATACTCAACATCAAGATCACATTCTAAGTATCAACATCATCCTAATATCATCCTAGTAGTAATCCTACTTACATGCATGCTCATTATCTCATTCAAAAGATCATCTTGTCAACATAAAGTTTCTAATAATAGAAAGTCTATCAAGAATCAACGTTTTACTCATCAAAATCACGATCTAATCTTTCAATAACATTTCTACATTATCAAGAATCATTCCAACATTATTAAAATCATCTAAAATGTCTTAGATCACACATGCATGCATCAATATCATCTCATATCATCATTTTAAGCATAGATTCATATGTACAACAACTTGGATCATTGCATATCGTCATAGCAACATCATATATCATCAAGAATCGTGTTAGAACTAACAAACCCAGAAGTAAAGACTCGTGCATGTGAGCCATGGGTGCTTGCATGTGGGATTTACACATGCATGTGTGTGTAATGGTGTAAAAAGCGAAGTTTAGCAATGAGAACTACCTCCAAAGCTTCTAAGGTCCGAGGTGAGGGTGAAAACAGCCTCTGGAGCTTCTGGTTTGTGGGTTTGGTCGAGTGCAAGGAGGTGGTGATGAAGGATGAGAGTCTAGAGAACTTCCTTCAAGGTTCTTGAGCTTCAAGTTCCCCTCCAATGGCTTCCCAATGGTGTTTTTGAGTGTAACAGAGGTGAAAGAGGGAGATGGAGTCGGATTATCGCGTGGAAGATCGAACAAAATGATGGTGGAGGTAGACTAGCCATAATTTTCTTGGTTAAATAAAGATTTTGTCGACTGGGCGGTGTCGCGTACCGCGGAGAAGGTTCAAAAAGATGCTTCGCGCTACGCGAAGAAATCCGGGAGTCAACTCTTCGCGATGTCTGTCGCGTATCGCGACATTGTTTCTTGTTGGGCCATCGCGTACCGCGATGGGTCCCTGAAGAGCCCAATAAGCCCTTTTTAATGGGTTTGATCCGTTCGTCGTCGTTTTCACGCTTCCGAACTATCGTTTGGCCTCGTTTGAACTTCCTAGTTCCATGTGTGAGTGTTTCGTGAGGTTTCGAGTGTTGTGCTACACAATGTGCTTGATGTTCACCAACGTTCGTTTGTTTTGACACGTGTGTGTGCTTGTCAATAATTCCACGAATTATCTAGTCATGTGTCAGTGTTCGTACCGTCGTGCCACGTGTCACACTAAATTAATCTAATTCTAGTGCCACGTGTACATAAAGCATTTAAATAAATATTCAAATAAATGATAATCTGACCTGGAATTTACGGGGTGTCACATCCTCCTCATGTTAGAAAGAATTTCGTCCCGAAATTCAACTCGTGTTGCCAGTGTTTGTCTGTTCCGCGAACAGGTGTGGGTACTTTTGTTTCATCTGGTCTTCACGTTCCCACGTGAATTCCGGTCCTCGTCGCGAATTCCATCGCACTTTTACTATTGGAATCTTGCTGAGTTTGAGCTTCTTGGTTTCCCGGTCCATAATCTCCACCGGTTCCTCAATGAAGTTCAATTGTTCGTCGATTTGTATTTCCTCGAGAGGGACAACAAGTGTCTCATCAGATAGGCACTTCTTGAGATTCGAGATGTGGAATACGTTGTGCACGCTGCTCAGTTCAACTGGCAGGTTTAGTTCGTAGGCTACAGGGCCTATTCGTTTTGTTATCTCGAACGGTCCAATGTAACGAGGGTTCAACTTTCCTCGTTTGCCAAACCGAATGACTCCCTTCCAGGGCGAGACCTTGAGTAACACTCTGTCCCCCACCTGAAATTCTAACGGTTTGCGTCTTTTGTCAGCATAGCTTTTCTGTCTGTCCCGAGCCGCTGCCATTCGTTTGCGTATTTGTACAATCTTTTCAGTCGTTTCGTGCACGAGCTCTGGTCCAGTCAGTTGGCTGTCTCCAACTTCTGCCCAGCAGATGAGTGATCGACACTTACGTCCGTATAGTGCCTCGAATGGTGCAGCTTGGATGCGTGTGTGGTAGCTGTTATTGTACGAAAACTCAACTAACGGTAGATGAGATTCCCAGCTACTCCCAAAGTCAATAACGCATGCCCGTAGCATGTCCTCCAGTGTCTGTATGGTTCGCTCACTCTGCCCGTCCGTCTGCGGGTGGTAAGCGGTACTCATGTCCAATCTCGTGCCCAAAGCCTTATGCAAGGACTTCCAGAAATGCGACGTGAATCGGCTGTCGCGATCAGATATGATTGAGATTGGCACTCCATGTCGAGTAACCACTTCCTTCAGATAGATACGTGTGAGTTTGTCTAGCTTGTCAGTCTCCTTGATAGGTAGGAAGTGTACGGACTTTGTCAGTCGGTCTACGATAACCCAGATGGTATCGCATCCACTCGCCGTTTTGGGCAGTTTAGTTATGAAGTCCATGGAAATCTGCTCCCATTTCCACATTGGTAATTTCGGTTGTTGAAGTAACCCTGATGGCTTTTGGTACTCAACCTTGACTTTTGAGCACGTTAAACACTTACTCACGTAAGTTGCTATTTCGGCTTTCATGTTCGGCCACCAGTAAGTTGTTTTCAGATCATGATACATTTTGTCAGAGCCCGGATGTATGGAATACCGGCTCTTGTGTGATTCGTCCATCACTACCTCTCTCAATCCTCCGTAGCGTGGAATCCAAATCCTTTCCATCAGATAATAAGCTCCGTCATCTTTTACCTTCAATTGTTTATCCATGCCACGCATGGCTTCAAGAGTGAGATTCTCTGTTTTCAGAGCTTCTTGTTGTGCGATTCTTATCTGATTTGGTAATTCAGAATGAATCGTGAGCTGCAGGGCACGCACGCGTTTCGTTGTCTCCTTCCGACTCAGCGCGTCGGCCACTACATTGGCTTTGCCTGGATGATACTTGATGGCGCAATCGTAATCACCTATGAGTTCAACCCATCTTCGTTGTCTCATGTTCAACTCTTTCTGGTCAAAGATGTGTTGCAGGCTCTTATGATCGGTAAAGATAGTGCATTTTGTCCCATACAAGTAGTGTCGCCAGATCTTTAAAGCAAACACTACGGCTCCCAACTCAAGGTCATGAGTCGTGTAGTTCTTCTCATGCACCTTCAGTTGTCGTGAAGCGTAGGCTATCACTTTCTCGCGTTGCATGAGCACGCAACCAAGTCCTTGTTTCGAGGCGTCACAATACACCACAAAGTCGTCGCATCCTTCCGGTAAGGATAGGATAGGTGCAGTGCATAGTTTCTGCTTCAACAAGTTAAATGCAGATTCCTGTTTGTCTCCCCAATCGAATTTCTTATCTTTATGTGTCAAGGATGTCAGTGATTGGGCAATCTTTGAGAATCCTTCAATGAATCTCCTGTAGTACCCGGCCAGTCCAAGGAATTGCCGCACCTCAGTTGGAGTCTTGGGTGCTTCCCAGTTTTTGATGGCTTCGATTTTGGCTGGGTCTACGTGTATTCCCTGTTCATTAACCACGTGTCCAAGGAATTGGACTTCGCGAATCCAAAAGTCGCATTTTGAAAATTTCGCGTACAGTTGCTCTTTCTTCAGTAGTTCCAAGACTAGCCTTAGATGTTCGGCATGCTCCTCCCGATCCTTTGAATAAATCAGGATGTCGTCGATGAACACTATCACGAATTTGTCCAGGTAAGGTTTGCACACTCTATTCATGAGATCCATGAATACTGCTGGTGCGTTGGTCAGTCCAAAGGGCATAACCAAGAATTCGTAGTGTCCGTATCGGGTTCTAAAGGCAGTCTTAGGAATATCCTTCTCCTGTATCCTCAATTGATGATAACCCGATCTTAAATCGATCTTTGAATAGTAGCTTGACCCTTGCAACTGGTCAAATAAGTCATCTATTCGTGGCAACGGGTATCGATTTTTGATCGTTACTTTGTTCAACTCTCTGTAGTCAATACACATACGGAATGATCCGTCTTTCTTCTTCACAAACAAGACCGGTGCTCCCCAAGGTGAGAAGCTTGGTCTGATAAATCCCTTGTCTAATAGCTCCTGCAACTGATTAGACAGTTCTTGCATCTCCGTCGGTGCTAGTCGGTATGGAGCTTTGGCAATTGGTGCTGCTCCTGGTATGAGGTCTATTTGAAACTCAACTTGTCGTTTCGGAGGTAGTCCGGTAGATCCTCGGGAAATACTTCCGGAAAGTCGCGGACTACAGCTATGTCCTCAATCTTCTTTTCTTTCTTCGGTTGTTCCGCAATGAGAGCTAGTATTGCGGTGTATCCCTTTTGAAGATACTTGTTTGCTTTTATGCATGACATGATGTTCAAAGGCACTCCCCGTCGTTCCCCCTGAATCGAGATCTGTTCACCGTTCTGCAACGTCACTCGTACAATTTTCTCGTTGCATACAATCTCGGCTTGGTTAGCGGATAACCAATCCATTCCAACGACCACATCAAAGCTTCCGAGAGTTACTGGCATCAGATCGATTTCGAGTTCGTGACCCGCCAATGCCATAACGCATCCTCGAAAAATGTGTTGCGTTTCAATCAACTTGCCGTCGGCTAATTCTACAGTATATTTATAGTCTAGCGGTGTAGGGGTAATGTCTAGCAATTCACTAAACTCACTAGATATAAAACTCCTATCGGCACCGGTATCAAATAATATGCTAGCGTAGACATTATTTAAAAGAAACGTACCGGTTACGATGTTTGGGTCATCCTTGGCTTCCCCCGAGCCAATCACAAATGCTCGGCCCTTGGCCGCTCCCCCTCCGGCCTTCTTTAGTTGAGGGCAATCCCTCCTCATGTGGCCCGGCTTGCCACATTCATAACACCCCTTAAGAGTGTTTTGATTGTTGTTGTGCTGATTTTGTTGGTTGTTGGGATTGTTGTTGTTGATAGGAAATCTTGATCTGCAATCTTTGGCCATGTGACCATGCCTTCCGCACTTCAGGCATCGGTATCGTTCGCATTGCCCGGTGTGATGGTATGAGCATCGGTTGCACAGTGGGTATTTCCCTTGGTAACACCCTTCCCCTTGTCATCGGGTTGGGTGGCAGTGAAAGCTCTGGCTGGTGCAGATCTTTGTTGTTGTTGTTGAGGTTGATGAGTTTGAGGGTGGCTGGGTTCCCACTTCCTCTTCTGGCTTTCTTGAGGCTTCACGTGCTCGCCTCGTTTCGGTAGCTTGCCCTGTGCTACGGCTTGATCAGTCAGCTTATGAGCCAGTCTGATCAGTGGTTGGATGGTGGTGATGTCAGACGCCATCGCTATGCTTTGAAATTGCTCGGGCAGTCCACTGATGAACTGCTCGATCTTCTTGTATTCCGGCGTCACCATAGCCGGGCATAGCTTGCATAGCTCGTGAAATCGAGTGCAGTACTGCTCGATCTCAGATCCCACCATCTTATGCACCCAGAATTCAGCTTCCAACTTCCTGATCTCATCACGAGGACAATATTCATCTTGCAGTAGCCGGGTGAAGTCAGCCCATGACATGGAGTTGGCACCGTCCAACCCCAGGGTTTGAACATGGGTATTCCACCATGTGAGGGCCGGTCCCTCCAGTGTACCGGTTGCGTATTTAACCTTATTCTCTTCAGCACAGTCGCACATGGCGAACACAGATTCAACTTTCTCCACCCAGCGAAGCATCCCAACAGCTCCCTCAGTCCCCTTGAACTTGTGGGAGTGGCAGTTCAGAAAGGATTTGAAAGAACATCCTTTGTTGTTGTTCCCTTGCGATCCTGCGTTGTTAGTGCCACTAGTCTCGTTGGCGTGCTTGTTCGCCTCGTACTCCGCAAGCATCCTGTTGAATCTGCGTTCAACCATCATGTTGATCCTTGCCCTTTCGGCCTTACGTTTGAGTCTCAGGGCATTAGCTCCTCTTCCCGACATATTCTATACGGAAGGTTAGAATGTTAGTTAGCATGAGTTAGAGTGTTAGCCAATGTTATGAGAGAAGGCAAGTCAGATGTCATGTCAGAAGTCAGATCACATGTCATGATAGTAGTCAAGTCAGATGTTATGTCATCAAGTAGTCATGGTCATAAATGCGATAAGTAAAACAAAACATAATTCTCATTAATAATAAGCTTGAAGTACAATGATTTTAAAAGAAAACACAACATAGGTTCTTCGAGCACATCCCGCTCGTCTAGGCCAAAGTAAGGAAAATAAAAAATAAAAGAGTCCTCTAGTCCGAATCCATAGAGACGTGTGAAATGTCGCTGGCAGCGTCTCCGTCATCATCATCCTCCTCCGGATCCTCATTAGGATCCTCGTCAAAGTCCTCTTCTTCGAGGTCCTCGGCCTCGAATTCAGGACCATCCTCTTGAGGTGGTTCCTCAATAAACTGTGCAGCCCATGCGTTAAGCATGGCATCGCTAGCCTGCACCATCGCCTGAGTCTCGGTTATGTCGGTCCGATTCTCGGTGATACGCACATCATGCTCCTACACGACGTCAACGACCTGTCCGTGCTGGGTCATCAGTTGAGACACTTGGAGGCGTAGAGTCTCCATCTGTGCCTCTAATCTGTTGTTGCGTTTCTCCAGCCTATCGTTTTGTCTCTCTAGTCGATCGTTCTTCTCGTGAAGAGCCCGAACCTCTTCCGATAGTCCCCTAGTCTTCCAGACCTCCCGTCGAGTGCAAGCAACATGTGCCGCGAAGGCCTGCTCCATCGGCACTCCGAATGGTGGTAGTCGATGTCCTGGAGCGGTGTCGCCGGGATATCGATATGGAGGTACTCTCTCCTCGACGATCCAACTCTGGAGTATGGCGGGAAGCCATCCCCAATATCTGGCCCGTGTAGCGTCCCTAGCCCGCCGATCCATCTAGGCGTCAACCTGGGCTACGATATCATCAATCCGTCGCCGGCTCTCTGCAGCCATGTCGTCAGTGGTAGGGAGTCGGTCTGCGTTCCTACCGGTGTTGTCATTGTTGGCCATCCTGTAAGTTCTTCGTTAGTAAGCAACAGTTTAATAAGTAACAATGTCATCAGTGTGCAAGTTCTACGTGTAGTGTCTAGCGTTGAGCAATGGCTATAGTCTAAGTTTACTACATGCAAACCTAGTTCCCTATAACCAAGGCTCTGATACCAGTCTGTCACACCCCCAAATTCCCACTCGTGGCGGATGTCCACGTGGATGTGACGTGTCCAGAATCACAGCTCAAGGTCATATAGAACAACTCTATATGCGTTTACAAATCCAAGTTTGACACATACACACAATAAAATAGTTTGCAGCGGAATAAAAGTTATCATATCATAATGCAGCGGAAATGTAAATAGTTAAATCATGCAGCGGAAATTAATAAGTTTAATACATCATTGTCAAACGAAAGTTAAATTGTTTTCGAAAACTGATCATAAACAGAAATGCATGAGGTTCCTAATGCTCGTCCCTTAGAGTGCGCATTCCTGTTATCCATAGCTTGCTAGTTACCTGAGAATACAAGTTTGAAAAAGTGTCAACACAATGGTTGGTGAGTTCACAGGTTTTGATATACATATAGTATTGAAAGTGTGTCATGCTGTTTATCAAATGTTAGTACCGAGCCCTTGGCCCAAAGTGTCAGTGCGTCACTACCGAACTAGACTTGTTAGTCTTTGCCTCCGCCATGTCTCGTAATAACATGGCAAGATAGGTCAAGTTTTCACGTGTTATGACATCCAGTCAATATTTCGCCACGCGAGGTTAGTCACACCCCAAACGGATCCATTCAAACTCGCCTTGTTGTTTGTACATTAACGGTAAGACTTTGTGAGGACTTCTTACGATTACAACACTTAATGTTTGTCTAATAAACCAGCATACACCAAAATGTTTGTACAGTAATAGATGTTTGACTCGATGCAACAAGTATTCTCCCCCTATTTAAAAGCGTTTGAAAAAGAGTAAAGAGGGGCCGTAAACTCACCTTAGTGATATGATTGTACGTAAGCGTAAGCTCCTGAGTTGTCGTGTAGCACGTCGGTCACCGGCAACCTATATCGTATACCGTACGTGAGTTCGTGTATGTGACCGTGCTAGTGTTAGTGCTCGTGTTTGTGTCCAACAACCCTTGGTCGTTCATGTTTGTCCATGGCGGTCCACAATGACCGTGTTTGCTCGTGTTGGTCCATATTGACCGTGTTTGACCATGTTTGACCGTGTTTGACCGTGTTTGACCAAATTTGACCGTGTTTGACCGTGTTTGACCAAAGTTGACCGTGTCAAATCAACGACCCGTTGGTGAACCGTGTGACGGTTTGTGAATCGTGTAGCAATCGTGTAAGTGTTTGTCGTGTGCAAAACGCGTAGGTCGCGTCTATGGACAACTTACTATTTATAGTAAGTTTTCCATTTATGGAAAGTTCACAAAGCATATCGGTTTTAGAGTTCTAGCATGCTCAATAGTCCTACGGGGTCATGTTAACACATAGCACATTATCATACAAGGTCATATAAGTCGTTTATATCATGTTAGCACATAAAAGTTTCCTAAAATGGAAAGTTTCCATTTATAGTATACGCGACATCGGAAACCATCTAACTTAGCATCTAATCATCGTGTTATAACATAATAAGTCATTTAGCATGCTCAAATCTTGCAACACGTTGACAAATCGGTTTTTGTAAAAATAAAGTTACTAAAAATAGTAACTTTGTAGTTTTAGCATAAAAGTGATCATTTAAATGTTTCTAAACCAATTTTATATCCTCAATCATCATAATATGTCATCTAACAACATTTAATCATGTCAACATAGCCGATTTCATTATCTATCAACATTTTAACTAGAAAAGTTACTAAAAATAGTAACCATGCCAAAAATGATCATACTCAACATCAAGATCACATTCTAAGTATCAACATCATCCTAATATCATCCTAGTAGTAATCCTACTTACATGCATGCTCATTATCTCATTCAAAAGATCATCTTGTCAACATAAAGTTTCTAATAATAGAAAGTCTATCAAGAATCAACGTTTTACTCATCAAAATCACGATCTAATCTTTCAATAACATTTCTACATTATCAAGAATCATTCCAACATTATTAAAATCATCTAAAATGTCTTAGATCACACATGCATGCATCAATATCATCTCATATCATCATTTTAAGCATAGATTCATATGTACAACAACTTGGATCATTGCATATCGTCATAGCAACATCATATATCATCAAGAATCGTGTTAGAACTAACAAACCCAGAAGTAAAGACTCGTGCATGTGAGCCATGGGTGCTTGCATGTGGGATTTACACATGCATGTGTGTGTAATGGTGTAAAAAGCGAAGTTTAGCAATGAGAACTACCTCCAAAGCTTCTAAGGTCCGAGGTGAGGGTGAAAACAGCCTCTGGAGCTTCTGGTTTGTGGGTTTGGTCGAGTGCAAGGAGGTGGTGATGAAGGATGAGAGTCTAGAGAACTTCCTTCAAGGTTCTTGAGCTTCAAGTTCCCCTCCAATGGCTTCCCAATGGTGTTTTTGAGTGTAACAGAGGTGAAAGAGGGAGATGGAGTCGGATTATCGCGTGGAAGATCGAACAAAATGATGGTGGAGGTAGACTAGCCATAATTTTCTTGGTTAAATAAAGATTTTGTCGACTGGGCGGTGTCGCGTACCGCGGAGAAGGTTCAAAAAGATGCTTCGCGCTACGCGAAGAAATCCGGAGTCAACTCTTCGCGATGTCTGTCGCGTATCGCGACATTGTTTCTTGTTGGGCCATCGCGTACCGCGATGGGTCCCTGAAGAGCCCAATAAGCCCTTTTTAATGGGTTTGATCCGTTCGTCGTCGTTTTCACGCTTCCGAACTATCGTTTGGCCTCGTTTGAACTTCCTAGTTCCATGTGTGAGTGTTTCGTGAGGTTTCGAGTGTTGTGCTACACAATGTGCTTGATGTTCACCAACGTTCGTTTGTTTTGACACGTGTGTGTGCTTGTCGATAATTCCACGAATTATCTAGTCATGTGTCAGTGTTCGTACCGTCGTGCCACGTGTCACACTAAATTAATCTAATTCTAGTGCCACGTGTACATAAAGCATTTAAATAAATATTCAAATAAATGATAATCTGACCTGGAATTTACGGGGTGTCACATATTCTAACATGCATATTTATCCTAAATGAGCATGTTATCACAGAGCACATAGTTACACATAGCCGGTTTAGCAGAGTTTGCGCGTAAAAGTTTATATAATTAGAAAGTTTGCACAAACAAGCGTATTTCATTATGTTTATCAACTAATATCATCTAGCATAACTATTTTAATCCTAAATAGCCAATCAATCATAATCGTTACGTCTAGCATGCTCCTATTCTCGGATTTGAAAAATAAAGTTACTATTTATAGTAACTGTAGACAAATGCGCATATCTCGTTCAACTAAGTTGTAAAATCACATATTATCATCATAACCACTTCAACTAAGCATATCAAACATACAATCCTTAATAAATTCATCATTTCTAATAATTTCATAACAAAAAGTTACTAACATTCCTAAATATCATACTTTTAGCAATTCTAACCATTCCAACACATCTAGTAATCACCATCTAACTTCTAGACATCATTTTAAGCATAAATTATAGATCTAAACATGCAAATGTGGTTATTTCATCAAGAACACACATTTTGTAACATTAAAGTTACCAAAATTAGTAATAATCACCAAATGATCAAATCTTGACATAATCAATCATTCCAATCATGTAGAACACCCTACATATTATTTCTAATAACATTTCATCATCAACATCAAGCCAATATACTTAGATTATTCATGCATGTACTTAAAAGTACCCATTTTATGATAAAATCAACAACATGTAGATTGACATTATCATAGATCGTCACAAAACTTAATCTAAACATCATAGATCATCAAATATTATGTAAACATCATCAAACCCAGAACTAAAATTCGTGCATGTGCATCAAGGGTGCTTGCATGTGTGTTTAAAGTCATGCATGTGAGTGTAAAGGTGAAGGAAGTGTGTTTTGGGTATAGAACTACCTTCTAATGCTTTAAGAACTCCTGAGATAGTGATCTCTTGGCCTCAAAAGCTTCTGAACAGCAGGTTCTTTCAAGAATGAGATGGTTATGGTGGTGGTTTTGAGCTCCAATGGGTCTTCAAGCTCTTAATCTTCAAACCTTCAAGCTTGGAGCTTCAATGGAGGTCTTCAATGGCTTCCTGAGGGTCAAATCAAAGTGTTTCAGAGAGGAATAGTCGAGAGTTGGTGTGTAGAACCGGAGAAATGATGAAGGTGGTGTTAATAGGCATGGTGGTCTTGATTTTATAAAGATTTGTCGTCAGGACTCCGTCGCGTACCGCGGTGGATGGTTAAAAGAAGCTTCGCGTACCGCGACGGATTTCGAGAGTTAAACCCCCGCGATGCCTGTCGCGTACCGCTATAAATCCTCCTGTTGGTCCCTCGCGTACCGCGACGGGTCCCAGAGATGCCCAATAAGCCTAATTTTGTTGTTTCGAACTAATTTTCGTGTATTTCTCGATTACGATTGTTGTTTCGAGACATATGAACATCATTTATCCTTTCTTAGGTTCCCTAGTACCTAAGTGTTATGCAAATGGACTGTGGTCTATGTAATTCACCAACGTTCGTTATTCTAGACACGTGCGTTGCGTTTTGCGATAATTCCATGATTTATTGGTGCGTTTGGTCTGTTGTGCCACGTGTCACACTAAATAGTAATTATTCTAGTGCCACGTATGCAACAGTAATATATATTATTAACTTAAAATAAAGAAATTATTGACCTGGAAATTTCGAGGTGTCACAAATAGTAACCTCGTGGTTTTTCATAAAAACAACCATTCTAACATTTCTAATCCTATTTTCATGTCACAAATCATCATAATAAACCACTTAACATCATTTAAACATGTACATATAACCAAATTTATCATCTAGCAATATCTTGACCCAAAAAGTTACTAAATATAGTAACTATGTCAACAATGACTATAACCAACATCTAAATCTCATTCTAAGCATCATTATCATCCTAAATACATTCAAACAACATTCTCATACACATGCATGATAATCATTGTCACCAAATCACCATTTTGCCAATAAAAAGTTACTAATAATAGAAAGTTTGTCAAAAATCATCTTTTTAATCATTTCAACATTATCTAGTCATGTAACCATCCTTCTATATCATTTATAAACACATCTACAACTACAAGATCACTCCATGATTCATGGATCATACATGCATGTACTCATAATGCCATAAATCCTCATTTTAAGCATAAAAACTTATACCCAATATCTTAGATCATCTTAAAACACTAGGATATCATCATAGATCATCTTTAAACACATAAAAATCATCAAACCCAGAAGCAAATTTTGTGCATGTGCCTTATAGGTGCTTGCACGTGGGTTTTAACACATGCATGTGAGTGTAGATGTGTGGAAAGTGCATGTGGTTCAAGGGAACTACCTTTCAAAGCTTCAACTGATCGAGATGGTTGCTTCAACAGCTCCTGGAGCTTCTGGTTCATGGGTCTTGGCAAGAACAAGGAAGGTGGTGATGGTGGATGATGCTCTAGAGGTCTCCCTAAGCTCTCTCCAAGCTTCTTCTCCTTCAACAATGGCTTCCCTTGTGTAATTTCAGCTTTCCAGAGGTTGAAGATGACCCTAGAGTGTGATTATGTCGAGTAGCAGGGGTTGGGAGTTCGAAATGGGGGTTATAGGGTGGTTAAACATGATTACAATCTTGGTTTTATAAAGATTTGCCGTCTGACACCCGTCGCGTATCGCGGTCAACAGACAAAAAGATGCTTCGCGTAGCGCGACGGATTTCGGGATCCAAATCCTCCCGAATCTCATCGCGTATCGCGATAGGGTCTCTTGTTGGGCCACCGCGTACCGCGATGGGCCTCTGAAGAGCCCAATAAGCCTATTTCAATGGGTTTGATTCGTTCGTCGTCGTTTTCGCGCTTCCGAACTATCGTTTGGCCTCGTTTGAACTTCTAAGTTCAATGTGTGAGTGTTTCGTGAGGTTTCGAGTGTTGTGCTACACAATGTGCTATATGTTCACCAACGTTCGTGTGTTTTGACACGTGTGTGTTGTTTGCCGATAATTCATCGAATTATCAAGTCCTGTGTCAGTGTTCGTACAGTCGTGCCACGTGTCACACTAAATTAAACTAATTCTAGTGCCACGTGTACAAATAGTATTTAAATAAATATTTAATAAAATCAAAGCTGACCTGGAAATTACGGGGTGTCACACCACATGACATACTACCTTGACGCATAACCTTGATCTTATTTATTTCATCAAGTAGTAAATCAAGAGCTTTATGTGAAACCTTTCCACGTAAGTTATTAAACATGGGTATTTTATGATGACTCATTGTCTTTATTAAACTTGTTTCAAACCCATGTTTCATGTTTACCTTCTGCGATTTTACCATTTGATCAACAAAACCTACCAGTGTCGAGAGTAAGTTATTAGTGGTTCTCATATATCTTTTTAAGTTTGAATGTTGACTCTCGACTCTGTTAGTTGTACGTTGACCAAAGTTGGGCGTTCTGTTAGTCCAGGCTGTGACGAACATGTCTTTGTATGGGTTTAACCAAGTCTGTGTCACATAATTCAAAACCCCTGTAATAAAAAACAACTATGACATACGAAAACGTAATTTTAACAAAAATAATGATAATGAAATTTAATGACCCTTACTTTGACGGTTATCTGTGACTGACGGTTGTAGTTATAGTCGTAAATTTCTGGTGACGAAGAGTCACACAAATTCCCCCAACGACTCTTAAACTTTTTCCAATCACCGTCTGAAAAACTCGCCTTGCAGTATTTTGCGATATTTTCGCTTATGTGCCACCTGCATAAATACCTGGAAGTGTGCGGAAAGACCTTACGACATGCATTCATCAGAGCAAGGTCTCTGTCGGTTATTATCACGCGGGGCTCCATACACTTATCTAGCATATCTTTTACCCGTTCTAGAACCCAATGATAATTTTTCTCTTTTTCTTTACTCACGAACGCGTGTGCAATACAAAAAGTATGGTATGTTGAGGTAACACCAACTATCTGTACAAAAGGAAGTTTGTACATGTTAGTCTTGTAAGTCGCATCGATCATAAGAACATGTGGGAACGCACGCCACCAGGTGTATGATTTTTGATGACAAAAGAAAATCTCATCCATGACATTTTTTTTCGGAGTTTTCGCGAGTATAGTATACGTAATTCTTAGTATGCAGCAGGTTCTCTAAGACCTGCATTGGGGTTGATCCGACTTTTTGTTTATTTTTAAATTTTTGCTGCACATTGTATACGTCTCTACGGATGGAGACGTTGTCGGGATTATGCTTCTTAAGGCTGGAAAGTATGTTGCATGGCTCAATGTGTTTCTCAGTCAGATGATGTACCATGTTTTGTTCCTGCTCGGACAATCTTCTAACAAACGGGTGCCCCTCAAGATTTTGAGCAGGTTCATGGTTGTGTTTGTCGTTTCTGACCTGAAGCTTCCAACCATAAGAATCAGTGTCGTATATCCCTATTAATTTAAAAGGACAGCCGATTTTTTTGCTACCGATACGCCTTAAGATGGCTGTACTATTGTGTTCACCACCACGATCACAGACAAGCCATATTTTGTTGACCTCATCGGTCCCCTTCTTTTTCTTAGATTGTCCGGTAACTACGACGTATCCATTATCAAGGGCTCTACTTTTCACCCATGCCATCAGCTCCTCCACATAAATGAATATCTGAAAACAATGTTGTCATTAAACTAATTTCCATCTAAATAAAAACAAGTGAAAATATATTACCTCATTGGTATTCCAGTCCATATTTTGGTATTCAACATCAGCTTCTTCCTCTTTAATCGCAACTTAGAGTGGGTGCGATTGTTCACCAGCGTAACATTCCCTGTTAACGTCTTCATCAACGCAAGGTTCCTGGTTCAAATCAAACTGCCAGTACGAAGTTTGACCCGCAACCTCTTCGTTAAGATCTGGCAATACTGGTCTATTTGTGGCCTCAGACGATTGCACACCAGTGTCATCCTTAAAAACATTATTATTAGTTTGTCATTTGATTAACAATAAAAACAACTAAATACAGTTTCATACCTGATAAGTTTCAGCCACACGCGAAACGTCGGAATATTAACCGAAGAAAAAGTCTCCGTCCCACCAAGACATCTTTCAAATAAAAAATATGGGTGTAGAATGTAGATGTTCTAATAAACGAACGAAACAAAAGAAAATCGATCAATATGTGTGTATATATGGACGATGCATTCGTGAGTTGCAGAAAATTTGTCACTGAATAAACATCAAACGCCACGTGGTGCTCAATACGGGGCGTTTAGGGGTAACCCTAAATGTCACACCCCCAAATTCTCACTCGTGGTGTCAGTCCACGTGGGTGTGACGTGGCCAGGATCACAACTCATGGTCATATAGAACGACTCTATATGAGTTATACAATCACACATTGTTGTAAAACAAACATGTTTTCAAAGTAAAGCAGCGGAAATATTTTATAACTAAAGCAGCGGAATATAGTATACAGCGGAAAGTAAATTGTTTTAAACACAACATTGTTCAAATTGTTTTTAAAATGGACACATCAACACAAAGCATAAGACGAGAGTCTAATGCATGCGACTCGTCTTGAACATCCCCTGAGTGTCCTAGCGTGTGCTCCATTAGTTACCTGAGAATACATGCGAAAAGTGTCAACTAAAAAGTTGGTGAGTTCACAGGTTTAGACAGACAGAAATAGTAAACAGACATATACTGGGCATGTTAAATTTAGTTGTGGATCTACGATCCGTGGAGTGTGTCAGTTCATCTTACCGAAACTAGACTGTTTCCGTTTGCCTCCGCGGGTCATCGCTGAACCCGCCATCACATCAAAATTACACTCGTTATGACCTCCAGTCAACATTGGTGCCGAGTGGGGTTAGTCAAACCCAGTAGTACTACGTAATTACGACTCGTTTGTTACACAACTAATGGTAAGGATAAGTGAGGACTTTATGCGATAGAAGTTACACTCGAAAATAGTTTTACAACATACCAGTCATATATCTAAAACATGTGCATAGTAATTCTCACCCCAATAGTTTAGCAAACAGTTAATAAGTAAAAGTGGGGCTGTAAACTCACCTGAGTTCGTGAAATGCGTTCTTAACAGAAATCGAGTAGCTCGCCGGCTAGCAGTCACCTATATCACATAGGTGTTGTAAATTTGTGTTACATACACGTGGGTCTCGCAGGACCTTGTTAGTGTTTAACAACTCTAAGTTGTCGTGTGGGTCGTGTTGACCGTGTTTGACCATGTTGACCGTGTTTGACCTAACAACCCGTTGGTGATGGTTTTGGATCATGTGATCGTGTAATGTGCGATTTAGTGTCGTGTGATGTGTACGGATACCAAAGTCACTAAATAGTAAGTTTCCATTTCAGGAAAGTTTCCACATTAGGCAAGTTATCAAAATCCGATTATTCTAATATGCATATTTATCCTAAGTGAGCATGTTATCAAATAGCACATAGTTACACATAGCCAGTTTAGCATGGTTTGCGTGTAAAAGTTTCTATAATTAGAAAGTTACAAAAATAAGCATATGTCACAAAGTCTAGATATCAAATCTCATCATAATATCATCATCCTAGTTCTAAATAGGCATTTAATCATAACCGTTATGACTAGCATGCTCATATTCGCCAACTTGTAAAATAAAGTTACTATTTATAGTAACCCTTGACAAATGCACACATATCATTCAATTAAGTCATAAAATCACCAATTTTCATCATAACTAATGTAACTAAGCATGTTAAACATACAACATTTAACCAATTAATCAATTCTAGCAATTTCACATCAAAAAGTTTCTATTTTTAGAAACAACTTGTAAAGCATAACTCTTAGCAATTTTAACATACCATATGCATCAAAAATCATCACAATAGTCTTCTAAGCATCATTTTAAGCATAACTTATGGATCTAAACACATACATTAAGCCATTTCATCAAGAATCACAATTTTTCTATGTTAAAGTTTCCATTATTAGCAATAATCACCAAATGACCATTTCTTGGCAAAATCAATCATTCTAACTATGTAGAACATCTCAAATATCACTTGTAACAACATTTCAATATCCAAAATTGTGTAAAACCATCTAGATCATACATGCATGCTATTGAAAATACCCATTTTATAGTAAAATCAACAAATAACCATTTAAATCAATCAAGATCATCATAGATCGATATTAAATCATCAAATCAGTAACAATAACACCTAATAACAGATCTATAACATGACCATTTCGTGATTTCAAGTGGTGATGGTGATGCATGTGGCCAAAATGGCTTGCATGTGTGACCTCAAGTGTTAGAAACCCGAAATAGTGCTAGAAAACTACCTCTAAGGCTTCTTTGAAGCTTGAATGTTACTGGAACAGCTCTAGATAGGCTCAAGAAGACCTGATAATGCCTTAACAGTAGCTACAAAAGGGTGTTGGTAATGGTTGATGCCTCCAATCTCCTCCTCCAAGCTTCAAGCTCTTCAATGGTGCTATTCAAGGTCTCAACAATGGCTCCCAAGTGTAGAAGATGAGTGTTGCAGAGAGAAATGGTCGATTAGAGGGTTTTTCAGTCGGGGGAAATAGATTAGGATGCCAGAAAATGATTTAATCTTGGATAAATAAAGATTTTGCGTGTAGGGGTCGTCGCGTACCGCGACGAATGGCCAAAAAGCAGCTCCGCGTAGCGCGGCGATTAAAATAATCATTCTGTTCCCGAAACACGCCGCGTATCGCGATGGTGGAAGATGATCGGTCATCGCGTACCGCGATGGTTTTCGGAGAATTCAAATTCTCCCGCCTAGGCTTCGCGTACCGCGAAAGCCCATTTGGGTGCCCATCGCGTACCGCGATGGGTCCCAGTTGAGCCCAATAGGCCCAATTTCATAGTTTGAAGCGATTTTCACGAATTTCTCGACTATGAGCGTCGTTTCTCGACATGTGAGCATTGTTCTAACTAATTTAGGTTCTCTAGAACCTAAGTGTAGTGAAAGTGTGCTATGGTTTGATCCGTTCACCAACGTTCGTTATTCAAGATACGTGCGAGTGTTGTGCGATAATTCTTCGAATTATCGGTGTGTTTGGTATGTCGTGCCACGTGTCACACTAAATACTAATCATTCTAGTGCCACGTATGAAATAATAACACACATTATTGCTGACCTGGAAATTGCGAGGTGTCACACTAAACACCCCGTAGTAACCAGTACGTGGCGTTTGGGTCAACATCAACTGACAATGTCGGAAATTTTCAGAACATCGTACCAATACGCCCCGTAGTGGCCACTACGAGGCGTATAGGTCTAATCAACACCTCTGTCGTTTGACCAAGATAGTACAAGCCGTACCAATACGCCCCGTAGTGGCCACTACGGGTGAAGGGTGTGCAGACATAGTTTTGAGGTGTAAGGGGTTGTTTGTTTACCTCTTAATGGAACCATTCAGCACTTAACCATTCAGCGCGTTTGGTTTAAATTAAATTACCTCTTAATGATTCAGTTCAGCACTTAACCATTCAGCACTAATACCATGCTGAACCATTCAGAGGTGCAACCAAACATTCAGACCTCTTAACCATTCAGACCCTCTTAATCATTCAGACCTCTTAACCATTCAGCACTTAATGATTCAGACCAACCAAACATCCCCTAAGTTTAACACCACCCTTAAATAATAGTTAGTAATCGATAATCTTCCTATCCTAATAAATGATTACAAGAAATCCCACATGTCATTTTCTTACTATTACAAAAAAATATTTATTTTTAAATATAAAACTCACAATTAATGTTGTTTACATAAATACACTAAATTAATACTATAATTAATAATAATAAATATCATCTAATTTTCCATTTAGTATACATTATATATGAATTTAATTAACAACTAATTACAAAATTATTCAATTTACAAAAACTTTCTTAATTCTTTTAAATTAATATGATAAATTAAATGCACTAAATCCCAAAATATGTAATAAAGTTATTATAATTATGTAAAATTAAGAAGAAATTATAAAATCACTTAATTTTTTTCTACAAACACGTGTAATACACGTGTCTATAACATAGTTAATTATATAATAACTATCTAAAATGAAAGTAATATTTAAAAAAATAATTTTTAAAATTTTAATATCATTATCATTTTATATTATTATTTTATATTAGAAAAAAATAAGAAATTTATAAAAGAAACAGAAAAATGCCTAATATATTTTATTTGATAAGAGGGAAAAATGAAAGAAAAAAAAAGGTTAAAGAAACATCGCATAATAATATATGTCCTTTCAACCATTCTCTTACTATAA
Organism: Mikania micrantha; assembly: GCA_009363875.1. Lineage (NCBI taxonomy): Eukaryota > Viridiplantae > Streptophyta > Magnoliopsida > Asterales > Asteraceae > Mikania > Mikania micrantha. The sequence continues at coordinate 171,076 of SZYD01000662.1, forward strand.
TTTTTTTTTTATACCACTATGCTTAATGTTCGATAAGCATACAAGTTTTACGTTAACAAGCATTCAGATCCCATACATGAAAAAACATACCATATAACACAAAGCAATACATACAATACTAGAAGACTGGCAAGCCTAAAACTAGGCAACCTAAAACCAAGTATAAATCAAGCAAAAAAACAATTTACCTAAATTTAGAAGGATCTTTAAGCTAAGTACATATCAAGCTTTTATGACCTACAAATACCACGCATGTATTATCCCTTATAAATATTTAAGCTTACAAGAACTCATATATATGTTTATGTTCTTGGGTATTGTTAGTTACCTCTTTTGAATACGTCTTATGCATCTCAATATTTCCTATCTTATTTTATCTTAAATGTGTGTTACTTCTCACTAGGCTCTATAGACTTCATTATTTATCATCTCTAATCTCTTGTGCCCACACATCCTCATCTATGTCGACTATTGTCACCAACTTATGCTTTTGCTTTTGTGTCTTATTGATTGGCCAACAGACGGTTCCATATAATAGAACTGATCTAACGACTCTTTAAATTTTCTTTTTAATATGTCTTATGATCTCCAGTCACACAAAATGTGTGTGGTTGCCCTGCAATTTCTTCATCCTACTCGGATGCAATAAGTCACATCACTATCAATTCCCCATCATGTTGTACAACGAACTACACTCAAACTTGGTTACTGTGGCATTGCTTTGCCATCGATAGACAAATGGGTTCCAACTTCCTTGGTGGGCACACTAAAATAATAGTATAGATAATCAATTTTAAGTATACTAATAGTGTGAGTTGCTCAGTTGTTCACCACCCTTCCATCCTTGCATTTTGGCCCTGTTTATGTTCAACTACCAACACTATATTAGGATTCGAGTACTAAATCGAGAATAATAATGTGGAATGAAAAGATAGGGCTACACTAATTTTATTTTAGTAACAATTTTCTCTCCTAAAATTTGTTTAGTATGAATATAAAACTTGCATTATTTAGATAAAAAATAATTAGCAATGTTATTAACTTCGATGTTATTAGACTATAAGCTTATTGACTAACTGACTATGACTTGTATGCATCAAGAACTTTTTTAACCTTTTTTTCTTAGGTATTTCACTCTATAATTATGATATTTTGAATGATCATATTAAGATTGTTTTTTACTCTAATATAATTACTAGTTTTTATCATAAAACCTTTATCACTATAGATAATTTGGATTGGATATTGAAACTTTTTCGGTCAAAATATACAACAATACAAATTTAGAATTATATTTCATTTTAATCTGAATTTACCTAATCATTAAGATAGTTATTAATTAAATACCCGATGAATATTCTGGTGATGGGTATTTCCAGTGGCGGACCTAGAAATTTTTTTATGGGGGTCGGAAATTTTTTATAGATAATTATTTGTCGTTAAAATATTTTTTTATTAGACCAATTCGAAGGAGGTCGGGTCGGATCACATAAAAAACGATGAAACTAATTTAAATCACAAATACATAATAAAAGTACGTCAAATTATCTCGTTGATTAGGATGACCGATGATATGATAAAATTAGTTTTCTTTCCGCAGAATTCAAATGAATACTATTCAAATCAACAAATTCAAGATTTAACAAAGTTTTATTTTGAAACACCGTTCTATATTACCTAAAAATATATAAAGTATACACAAAGCAACTAAGTTTCTAATCATGCTAACAAGTTTCAATTATTCAAATTGTACAATAATCACTTAATATATAAATTTTGGTGTATACAAGTTAGTTACTATTCCAGTTTATTTTCTGGAAAAACTGAACATAAATTATGATAGTTAAATCCAATCACTTAATATACAAATTGGTCTTATTATTTTTTTAAGTTGGGCTATGAGTGATTAGGTATTGAGTTGAGTTATAAATTGCTAATTGGGTTTAATCATAAGTAATGCATATTGTTTTACTTGAGTACTATTTTATAAGTTTTGGTTTTCAAATGGTTTAAGAATGAGCTTTATCGGGGCCCTCCAATTTTTATGGGGGTCGGGGAAATTTTTCTTGAGGGTCAGTCAAGATTGGATCCTATATATTACATTAAAAATAAAAAGTTCATGGGGGTCGGTCGACCCCCATCTCCATATGGTGGGTACGCTAGGCAACACACACTTCACCATATATGATATTAAACATAAAGGTTAAGTTATTGATTGAGCTAATTCAGCAGTGTTGGAATCGGTTTGTCAAATAGTAAACCTTAAACTCTGAATCCTAAATTTTAAACCTAAACATTAAAAAATAACACTTGTTAATTCTATAACCATTTTTATCCATTTTACAATTAAAATCTTTTCTGCTATAAGCTTATACTATATACATATATAAAGGAGAATATTAAATTGAAGAACTAATATTGGTTGATAACTAATATAACTATTTATAGCCATAAGTTTTTATTTTGAAATTAAAGTAACTAAAATTTACTTTCATACTTTTAAATGTGTGACTATAAATGATTCATTTTGGTTCTCAAAAGTTATTAGTTTTAATTTGAATGCATCCATATACATATACATGCCAGATACTTTAAAAATGTTTTAGTATGAGGAACATGGTATTTTTGCATTAGGTGATCTAGCACCAGGTGTTTTAACCCAAAATATAAATAAAGATCTTGAGCTGGTGCTGATAACACGAGTTCTGGTAGTTATTCAGAAAATTTCAAAATGCAAGTTGACGAGTAACCACATAAAACATGGCATTGTAGGTTTCACTTTGGCTATAAAAAGACATAGATCATGTCATACGTTATTTCTAACAATAGAGAAGGAGACTATACAACTTATTTCACCATATTTAGATCATATGACCATTAGAGGAAAGACACATTAAGAATTAGCGTGAACTAATTTTTTACCTTAATTTGAGATAAAAGAGCTTGAAAGTTTATAGTAAATTTTTTTTTTGGGACTGAAGTTAAATGTTTAACAGGCAAAATCTTAATCTCACAAGGAATACATTATGAATTTCTTATGGGAGGAGTACAACCCTCTCAAACCCGGTTGGAAGTTTTTAACTTATTACAATTAAATTGTTCCATTTTATTTTTACTCTAAAACTATCAAACACTAACATAAAAAAAAATTTGTCATGTTTAATCAATAAGAAATTAAACTTGTTTATGAACGACGGAAACATACATATAATATTTAAAAATTAAAAATCAGCATTCTTAATTTCAAACATGATACATATATAGTTGTCTTATATAGATATAAAATTAAACATTTAATATAAAAAACATAAATATAATTTTCATAATATGTAGCATAATTTTGAAATAATAATCGCAAGTAAAATACCCTAAAATATGTTTCAAAGATGTAAGCTTTAACATGATACATACTTTAATGATTAGATTTATAGTTTAAATGTTATATAATAAACTAAAAAATATATAGAACACATTTAATAAATTGACATAACAAACAAACATATTACCAAACGTCCACAAACACAATAAACGAGCACGACATTTGTTTATCTTTGTTTCTTTAATAAACAACTAAATGTCTTATCATTCATTTCTTTATTAATAGTCTAGTTTTTAATAGAAAGAAAGCGAAGCGAAATTATTAATGATATTTGCTTCTAACTTTGCTTCTAAAATGAAGGAATTGAAAAGAAAGAAAAAAAAAATATAAAGTTTATCATTTACTATTTTACTCTTTCATTTAATAGATAATAAAACTCACTTAAGATATAATTGTAAATAAATTTATATTTTTTTTTCTTTTTTTCTTTAATTTAAGAACACAAGAAATCCTTTCTTTTTTCTTTTACACGAAATAAAATTATTTATATAATGTACTAGGTTAAATCTCGTGTGTTACACGGGTTGAAAACTGAAATGATATGTATTTTATAAGAAAACTTTTTTTTTAAAAAGTTATTTTTAAGAAAACTTTTTTTACAAAACTTTAATTTTTTCTAAAACTACAAAATTTAAAATAATTATTTTTCTAAAAAAAAAACTATTGTATAGAAAAAATTCATGTTTTGTAAACTTTTTAATTATGTTTTTTGATGTAAACTTTTTTAATTATGTTTTTTGATGAAAAAATATTTCTTTTTTGATTTATTAAAACTAATTTTTAATATGTAAAAGGTATATAATATAATTAGTCATTAGATTTATAATTATTTAATAAATTAATAAATATAATCATGACTATCATTTTATTTGAGAGATAATGAATGAGAGCATAAAAAATGACATGTGGTAAGAGTATTGTAATATATTGACATGTGTCAAAAAAATTTTTATTTATTATAATAGCTAGTTTATAACCCGTGTGTTACACGGTTGAAATAATAAAAAAAAGTTTTAAAAACATATTACTTGTATACATGTTACATAATAATAAAATTAAAACAGTCTAGTATACACAAAGAGAATAAAGTTACTCATGAATCATGGCTAACTCAAGTTTTTTTGGGATTTAAAGCGAAATGAAATTTTGGCGAGTGTCTTATTAATTATATATTACAAATTTTCATCTTTAAATTTCTTAACCATCATTTATGATCGCTCCGAGTTTAAAAGTTCTTCTGTTACACGGTTGGAAATATGAATTATTATATATATTAAAATGTATGAAAAGGAATAGTAAAATACATGTGTATTATATTAAATAGTAAATTAAGTGTTTGTGTGTGTATATATATACATATTATATTAGCCAATGTGGGACTAGCCTACTTGGTAGAGGCTTGCCTCTTAGAATGGGAGGTCATGTGTTCAATCCCATGCAAATGTGTAATTATGGTGTAATTTAGGTGGGAGTAAGTTTAGCCGTTCAAATATATATATATATATATATATATATATATATATATATATATATATATATATATATATATATATAAAATGCATAAGTGTCTAGGAGTGTTCATCGATTCAGATAACGGTTTATTTGGTTTAGTCAGATCGGGATTTCGGATTTGAAAATTCTGGGACCCCATCCGAAACCCGACTCGACCTGAGAACATATATTTTTACCCGATCCAAATCTACCATAACAACCCGAATAAGTTTGATTTTAAATCAGAATAATCTGAATTAGTATATACAATTGAATTACATTAAATGAAAGAGCGTACATATTATTATTGTTATATAGTTAGTGGGCTTTATTTATTATATATATATATTATGTGTCTTATCCATTTAGTGATCTTTTGAAAATTTAAACTTGAACCATCAGAAGTTTTTTAAATTTGAAAAGTAGTAAAGAGAGATAAGGGTATTAAATTTGAGAATTTTGCTTAGATATTTGGTTTTTATTAAATTTGAGATATTTGGTTATATATTTGGGTTTTTATTAAATTTGAGATATTTGTTTATAGATTTGGGTTTTTCTTTTAATTAAAACGATTCATGAGATGGATTTTGTGATTAATTTTTCTATTATTTTTATAACATATTTGTAAGGATTTGTATGATTTTATGTTTTATGATAATTTGTATATAGTTCGTGATGAGAGATTTGATTTTGCTATGGAACTTATGTTTCGGCAAATGATATATAATACCCGTTTTCGAGAGTGTACTGTTATAACCCGCCTCAACGTACGGGTTGAATAAACCTAGTTATACATAATTTTAATGTTTATACAACAGGTGTTATTTTTAAGAAAGTTACATAATTTTAAAGTTTTTTAAAATATTATTAGATAGTGAATGGATGAAAGGAATCATGTAATTATTTTAAATTAACAACTGATCTTAAATAGATAGAATTAAACAATAGGGTAAATGAATTAAGTTTAAATGAAAAACAATCTTAATTGTTAATTTACCTTAATTATGGATTAAATTTTAAGCTGGAAAATGAAGCTAAAAATGGTCTAAATGAACACCAAGTGGCATCACAAAACCTTCTTTTATTATATTAGATAGAATAGATAGATTTTATTTTCCTACCCGTTCGGCGTTCCTCTCTTTAATTTCATTTATATTATTTTCTTTCTGTTTATAAAACTCTGTAACATAAGCGTTAGGTTAAAGGGAGAATGGAGGAAGAAGATAGGAGAGAAGCAGCAATCGCATTAGTTGCGTCTCTAAACCCTAAATTCAAACCCTCGTCTACCGTTTCCCAAGCTCGCCTTTCGAAATTCCAGGTTAATTGATTCAGATAATGTACCAATTCAATTGAAATTAGGGCTTGAACTGTTAAAATTCATGATTATATACAAACAGTTGTTCCATCTTCGGTGTAAATTGATTGAATTTTTGACATCTGACATTCTTTTATGTTTTATAATCTTGGATACTGGAAATCAAAACCTGAAATGTAACAAAGTGATTCCAGTTTAGATTACGATCTCATACCGATATCTAATTTTTGTGACCTGTTTATATAATTTATATTTTGTTATCGATAGGAACTGCACAAAAGGCGTTTACAAATAAAAGAAAAATTCAAGAACAAAAAGAAATCAAAAGGTTAGATCAATTGTCTCATTAAACCTTATTCTTTGTTGTTAATTTGTTATTTAATGTAAGGTTGATCCATGTGCAGGGAGGTCATCTGGGCCAATCAAATTAGAAAAGAAGGATAATAATGAAGATGAAAGCAACTCAATCTCATTAAACAACCACCAGGAACATGTATTCTCTATGCAAAAAGATGTGGAAGGACAAATAGCTTTAAAGAAACCACAGAAGCTGCACTGGGGGTAAATTTTTGCAAGCTTTGCTGGTCAAAATGACTATATCTTTATCACGTACAAGTGTTTATACTTATTTGGTATATATCAATTTGCAGGCTTGACACAAAAGAAAGGTGGGAAAGAAAGTCTAACATGTAGCTTGAGACTAGATGCTACTATCCAGAGTGCTGCATTTATGGGCTGCTCAATCTAGATGGTAATGAACTTATGAACATAAGAAAAATATGTAGATTAAAACATTTGTTAAGGTCTTAAGGATGTGTTACTTGTGTGAAATTTGTCTTTCTTGCTCTTTAATTTACAATAAATTGTACTGTTCTTTAAGCCTGTTTAGCTTTTTTTTTTGAACGGTCAAAACCGATTTTAAGCTTGTTTAGCTTATTAGTTTCTTTGATATAACACGTTGGGGTTTCTTTTAAAGCAGTCTTTCTACCTTATTTTAAAATAGGGGCAACATATGTCTTCTTCTCTCCTATCTAGACCACACTCAAAAATGAGAATTCATAGGGTATGTTTGTTTGTTTGTTTTATTTGATATAACACATGATGAAGACTTAGCCAAATGTGGTCCTAATAATTTTGGCTATCTTAGATAAATTACAAAAAAGGGATCAAAACCGTAACACTTAAGAAAAAATTCACATCATTTTGTTCTATCTACGCACGAGAAATATCAGGCCATAAGGAATGTGTCGCCTCAAATAGCAACGAGTATGAGGCGCAATGGTGGTGAATTAGAATAGAGCCACACAATTAAGCCGTACTTGGGGAATCTCGTGACTGTAGTCATCTGTTCGTGTGCATTTGGGTTAATTTGGTATGTTCCCAAGCAGATCAATGATTAGAATAGAAAATCAGAAACTTAAGAAGAACTGAACTAAATTATTTATCTGCCTAACTTCATGGAAATCAAAATAACCCTTATAAAGGGATTACAAACAAGGAAAGAAACTAACCAATAACCTACATGGGTGTCATGGCATCCCATAACCCCATTATTTACCCACTCCTCCTAGAATTACGAAACATCAAACAAACACTAAACCCTCATCATGCCACCTACCCATGCATAAAAGGTTTGTACCATTCACTGAAAAACTAGTACATATCATTCCACCCCACTCGAATTCACCTTGTCATCAAGGTGAAAATCAGGGTCATCCGCGGAGTCGGTGATCATCATTAGCTGCGGTTTAGAACATTTGTGGCCCGGCTTATACGTTTCATCACAGTAGTAACATAAGCCTTTAGCATGCCGGCAGGGGCGTACCCAAGAAGAAATTATGGGGTTCGACCGACCCCCATGAATTTTTGATTTTCAATGTTATATACATGATCCAATCTCGACCGACCCCTAAGAAATTTTGTCTCTGACCCCATTAAATTTGACGAACTAGATAAAGCTTAATTTAAAATTTGTTTAAAGCCAAAAATAAAAAAATTAATACTCAAATAATGAAATATGTATTACTTGTGATGAAACTCAATTAACAATTAATAAGTTAATCAAATATCAAATCAGTCATAGCACACTTAAAAAAAAGTAATAAGACTCAATTTGTAATTTAAGTGATTGAATTTGATGTTCAGAATTCACGTTTGTTTCGCTCCTAAAAATAGACTAGAGTAATAACTTACTAATATACAACGTTTTCCTTCACATCACAACAACCGCAATTTATAGATTGAGCAATTATTGTGTAAGTTGAAAGTTATTAACATGATGAGAAAATTAGTAGATTTGTATATAATTTGTTTATTTAGGTTATACCGTAATATGAAACATTTTTTAAAAGAAAATTTAAACCTTTACCTTCTTTTAATATTTAATTTATAAATTTAAATATTATTCTTTTGAATCATGTTAAAAAAAATTTATCATATCATCGTAATCACCGAAATAATAATTTAGTGTGCTTTTATTATGTATTTGTGATTTAATTTAGCTTATCATTTTTTTGGGTGATCTGACCCGATTCTATTTGAATTGGTAAAAAAAAGAAAATAATTAGCAATAAATAATTATCCAAGAAAAATTCCCGACCCCCATAAAAAAAATTTCTAGGTCCGCCACTGCATGCCGGTCACAAAGCTCAACACTTGTGAGACGTCTAACATGGTTAGGAGCAGGAAGTGCCAGTTGGTTGGTGGGAGCTGGCCCCAAAAGGCCTGTAGCAGGAGGATCTCCATTTGAATCATTTGGTCGGCCTAAATTCAATTTCTCTTCCACAAGGCGTGCCATCCCAATTGCATCAAACAATGAACGTGGTTTCTTAACCTTAACCTCCAAGCGAATCTCATCCTTCAGTCCACCCACGAAACAACCGATCAAGAAGGGTTCTGGTAGGCCATCAACTCGGTGGGAGAGACGCTCAAACTCCTCTTGATGCGCCACAACTGTTGTCTTCTGTTTGAGGCGGGAAAGTGCCTCGGCCGGATCTTCATAGTCAGTAGGGCCAAAACGACTGTGAACGACCCGAGAAAAGTCACCCCACGTCATTGGTCCTTTTGATTTCTCAAGCCATCGGTGCCATTGGAGGGCTATACCTTCGAGGTGAAAAGAGGCAAGATGAACCTTGTCATTATTATCGACACGCTGAAACTCAAAGTATTGTTCGGCTTGATAGAGCCATCCCGCCGGATCTTCCCCACTGAATCGAGGAAACATCAATTTCAAGTAGGGTTTTGGAGGGCTCGACCCAGACTTGCTGCCACCTCCAGAGGAGCCAGAAGTACCTGAAGAACGCTGGTCACGTAAGGATGTGTTGAGACTTTGAAGCTCTGTAAAAATCCGTTCGAGCAGTGCATCATGAGCTGCCAATTTTTGCTCTGTTTCAGCTTGAAATTCAGCATTGGTTCGCTTGCGGGTTTCCATAGGATCGTGAACGTTCTCTGATACCAAATGGTATGTTCCCAAGCAGATCAATGATTAGAATAGAAAATCAGAAACTTAAGAACTGAACTAAATTATTTCTTTGCCTAACTTCATGGAAATCAAAATAACCCTTATAAAGGGATTACAAACAAGGAAAGAAACTAACTAATAACCTACATGGGTGTCATGGCATCCCATAACCCCATTATTTACCCACTCCTCCTAGAATTACGAAACATCAAACAAACACTAAACCCTCATCATGCCACCTACCCATGCATAAAAGGTTTGTACCATTCACTGAAAAACTAGTACATATCATAATTGTGCAGGTGTTAGAACACTTGAATTTTCTATCAACCATGGAGAAATCATCGGCTGTTTTTACGCCAAATCATGGGTAATAGTGACCTGAATCCAAAACATGCAGACAGTTATGGAAACTTGCATTGGTAATAATACTGTTTCCACAAATCATTTGGCTTTCTTCGGTTGAAACTAATACCTAACTAATTCAAAATCTCTCATCAGGATCAACTGTTATTAATAGAACAGCTTGGTGCAAGTAATTCATTCACATAACCATCAAGTACATTTGGTGAAGCACCAATATACCAAATAGTTGTTCACAAAGTTGGATTCAATAATGAAGTGAAGTGAAGAAACCAGTGGCTTGAATGATCTGACATGGCTGATGAGTGAAACACGCTTCTGCCTTCTGGCACCATTGCAATCAGACTTGAAGCCCAAATGAATGGATCCTAGTCGCAATTTGGATCTATAATAATTCCTTCTGTTCTCAATTATTTTATAAGTTATGAGAAAATTTGGATCAAAACAAAACGAATAAGGTGTGTGTGGGTTGCTGTTTGATATGTTTGGTGTTATACATAGCTAATAATTTAAATGAATTGTTTCAAGCGATCTTAAATATTACATGGTAAGGTACGTATATATTATATTATAGAGTAAATTACATAAAAGGTTCTTTAGGCTCCCTCCAATGGGCATGTTGGGAGGGTGCATTTAGCCCATGTGGAGTTTGCACTTCGGAATGATGCATTGTGGTGTGGTGACTAGGCGGTTGCACTTAGAAGATTGCACTTGGCCAAGTGCGGTGCATTTGAAGTTCATGTGGGCCCTCTTTCCAAAATTATATATAAAATGAAATGGTGATGTGAAAGAGAGAGGATGCATGTATGAAGTATGTGTTGGAGTTAAAAAGATGAGAGAGAATGAATCTAAAAAAGATGGGTAAAAAGCTGATGTGACAGTGGTGATTAGGATGCATGTATCAAATGCATGCTTATGCATTGCGGGTAGTCTTATATATATATATCAAATTTCAATTTTCATCCTTAAACTTTAATAATTACGTCAGACATTCTTTATCTTAGTGTTTTGTAACAATTAGGGGGATGGAGTCATCCAATTTCTTTCCACTTTTTCCCACTGCCACACCAGCGACACATCACTTTTCCTCATTTTGCATGGTGTCGTCCCATTTTTTCCCACTTTTTCCCACATTTTTAATAATTTATTTTAATAAAAATGAAATACATTCATTAAAAATAAAATATAAAATTACATTAAAATATAAAAGTATATTACATTAAATTAAAAAAACCCACAACGATTCTAAAAAATAAGCAACAATGATTAAAAACATTTAAAATACTAGTTATTCAGGTTATTGCCGTGATATTGTTGCGATAAATGCTCCAAATGCTCGATAAGGTCGGCTCGAAGGTTGTCGTGAGTTGTTCTTGATCACAACTGATAAAGAATGTCTTCTTCTGGCTGTTCATCGCTAGGAGGGTCCTCTATGTGTTCTGGTGATATTGTTTGCCCAGTCCATTTTAAAATCATATTGTGTAGAATGATACAAGCATACATAATTTTTCGTAAACTTCGTGGATGCATTTGCTTTGCGGGGCGATGCAATATTTTCCACTTTCCCTTCAAAACACCGAAAGCTCTTTCAACGTTCTTCCGTGCTGCTTCTTGTGCTCTTTTGAATTGACAACGTTTTGAATCATTCTCGGGAGGATGCTGCCACGATTTCACTATAGTTGCCCAACTAGGATAAATCCCATCACCAAGATAATATCCAAGCTTGTATTCGACGCCGTTAACCATAAACGGGCACTTTGGGGCTGATCCATCAAGTATGTTGCTAAAAACATACGAACGATCAAGAATGTTGATGTCATTGTTGGAGCCGGGAGGTCCAAAGAAAGCATGCCAAAACCAAGTGTCTTGTGATGCCACCGCTTCAAGCATCACCGTCGGAACCTTGTAATCACCCTGTGTGTATTGTCCGCGCCATTCAGACATTTGTAAATACTCATCAAGAGCATCTGGAGCGTCAACGTAAGCTAACTGTCATATCGCAGACGTGCACTTTTGAAGTGTGGTAAACTTTGATGACCTCTTGCATCAAACGTTGTTTGAAAGTATTGGTAATTCATTTCAATGTCGCCTACAATACGCAAAAATAAATCTCTAGGCATACGAAATCTTCTTTCAAATAATTATATTCCGGGGTGAATGTTGGGTTGGATTAAGTGCTAAAATAATGATCAAAAAGCCTCTTGTGTGATTCGACACGATCGTCGCGATATATATACCTTTTAAAAAATATTGTAACATATATATTGTAAAAAACATAATAAAAAACAAATATACTAAAAAAATTGTTTATACCTTCTCGAAGAGGATGCGGTGGATCCAAACTCGTCTAAGCTCGTGGCCACAAAGGTTGACAAAAACTGAAAGATTTGTTGTGTGATATTGATCTCGACTTCTTCAGAACTTGACGATTTACTATCAAATGGTGGAAGCTCAAACGTAAACGGATCCATTTGTTTAAACTTTATAAAAGTTGATTGTAGAATGAAGGAAGAAAATGATAAAGAGTGTGAGTTTTGATGTAAAAAATGGTGATATTTATAGAGTTTGAATTTTTTTTTAATATTCCAACGGTCGAATTTTTGCTTTCTCTCACGTCCGGCCTCAATCGGTGACCCAACCCCACTTTCCCCCGAGCCGATTCCGGGGGTACGGTGTTCCCGACCGGCCCCGGATCGGTGAGCAACTCCACGTGCTTTTCCCGTTGTCCACTCCGAGTCACCTTAGACCATTTTCCACTAACCAAAGTTAACTTTTCTGTTATTTTTTTTTTAAAACAACAGTTTTGCCCTTACAACTAAAAGATGAAATATGAAACTTGATATAAAGTTAAAGGACACTTTTTGTACTTTACCAAATTTTAATTTTTTTTATTTCATTTCTTTTTTCTATTAGATACAATATATTTTATAAATTTTTAAAATTAGTAATTACTTTATTAGTTTACGTATATTATGATTAAAAATTTAGTTTTACGTTTTTGTTTATAAATATTTTTTGCTTGTTTAGTTTATTTATTATTTTATTATATTTATCATTATACTACTTCTCACAAATTAATTTATCAATTTATTGTAGAAATGTTTACCTATGATTTATTATCAATAAATAATAAAAAATACAAAATTATTTTGTATCATTTTGGTTGTTAACCAGTTGACTAAAGATTAAAGGTGTTCATGGTCCGGTGTTTACATTTTTTAGGTGAAAACAAAAACCAAACTGTTAATAATGTTTTTTGAATAATTAAAATCAAAACCGAAACGTTAAAAATAAAATTGAATCAAATCGTTATCAACGTTTTGGTTCCCGTTTGTTTTATAGTTTGGACTTGAGCTTTTGAGCCTGTTAATAATAAAATTGAATCAAACGTATAATTTTTTTATTAACGGTTTGTTTTATTTTTAACATTTCGGTTTGGATTTTCATAATTTTAAAAATGTGGTTAATGGTTTAATTTATGGTTTTTACTAAAAACCGGAACGTGAACACCTCGAATCTTTAATCACTAGTTAACAACGAAAACGATACAAAATAATTTCATATTTTTTGTTAGTTATAGATAATTAATCACAACTAAAAATTTTTATAATAAATTGATTAATTAATTTGTGAGAAGTATAATGATAAATTAAAAAAATAATTATTAAACTAAACAAGAAAAAAAAATTACGCAAAAACATAAAAATAATTTTTAATTATAATATAAATAAGCTAATAAATTAATTAGTAAGTTTAAATATTTATAAAATAGAATATTAAATAGAATAAATCTAAAAGAAAAGAAATAGAAAATAACAAAAATTAAAAAACTGGCAAACTACAAAAACGTTCTTTAACTTTACATAAAGTTTCATATTTCATCCTTAGTTATAAGGGTAAAATTGTCATTTTAAAAAAAATTAACAGAAAAATTAACTTCGGTTAGTGTTAAAGGACCTAATTGTTACAAAACACTAAGATAAAGGATGTTTGACGTATTTATCAAAGTTTAAGGATGAAATTTGAAATCTGATATATACATAAAGGACCTTTTATGTAATTTACTCAATGTTATGTTATATATAAATCAGTGTTTGTGAACCATGTAAACTCTGATGTTGCTTGAAAGATCTTGAATAGTTTGATAAAGATGTTTTGTGTTTCTAATTTTTATTTTTTTGGTTTTCCTTTTTTTTTTTAAAAAAAAAGCCACCGTCTGGATTGTTTTGTGCCTAGCCTAAAGCCGGTGTCTCAATTGGCTTATGTAAAAAAAAACTCAGATTTGTGCCTATGTTGTAGATCATTGTAATGGATAATATATCATTGTAATAAATAATGATTTTGTCTAATATATCATCACTTTTTTTGGACTAGTTTTATTATTTTGATAATGGTTGACTTTTAGATTATAGTTATTTACTTTTGAAATGTGAATTTGAAATGGATAATGATCTTTTGCATAATTATTTTTAACCCTTATCTATTGTTTTTTACAAAATTGTGAAACCGTGAAACCATCAATACCGGTCAGTTTGGTTTGTCATTTTTTGAAGCCGTAGTTACTAGTTATGGTTTGGCTCATAATTTTTTGCAAAACTGCACCGCGAACATCACTAAACGCACATTATGTGCCTGAAGTTACATAGGATATAGATTAACCATTAGAAATTCGTCAACTAGGATCTAATATAAAAGTTTGATGAGTGAGTTAGAGCGGCTGTCATCATCAAAGATGATATTTAGTGGAGCTAGTTGCTTGAGTTGACATTTCTTTTATCTTACCTAGAGATCATTGTGAAGTTTATCCACAGTTACCTATCATCCATGATATGTAGGGCTGATATAAAATGTTAGACGCACAATAACTCACAAAAATGACATGATAATTAATTGTGTCATTTTTTTCAAATATAAACTTGTTTAGATACATGTTGCATGACAAGACATGTTTAGTGACAAGATAAAAATAACAATTTTTTTTATAAATATAGATAAATTTAAACAAGCACATGTGTTTAGCAAGTTGTTAACATGTTAACATGTGTTTAAACATATTTAAAAATGACTTTAATAAATTTAAATATGTTGTTGACATGTTTAGACAAGTGTTTAATTAGATTTAGACATGTGTTTAATCTGGTTTATATAAATTACTACAAGTTGTTGACAGATTAGCATGTCTAAAGGATCACGGAGTCCTTACACGATTAGGTATGCTTTTCAATCTCTTAGTTTACTCACAAATTTAAGATTTTGGATATTATTAAGGTTAAGATCCTACCCTATATATACAAATTGTATGTTGATGATGATTTATTTTAGGAACTGAAAATAAACGCATCAGGAATCATTCTTACAAATAGTTATAAGGATAGTTTAAGCAGAAACGCTGCCCAAATTTATATTGAGAAGTTCTAAAGCTGTCACCCAGCCAACCAAAAATTCAGGTGAATACATTTAACTTATTTTTAAATTTATAAATGAATTTTTATAAGCATGGTATGTTTAAACTTTGACGCATAAAGGGATACTATTATACCAGCATTTAGGCCATTAGTATACGTACGAATTGCAAATTGTATCCGCTATGGGTGAAATTCCCATATGTGGCTGGTAACGTGGGCTGGAAGGTTATACGTAAGACGCACTCCGCAGGTAACCTAACCAGTGACGGGCTGTGGGCTGGAGGGAACAATTGTAAGACGCACTCCGCTGTTGTTCCTAACCAGTGACAGTACAAGCCAGGGTATGCAGTGGTTGTATCGATCAGTGAAATAACCTGCTAAATGTGTAGTATGGCCAATAATAATTATGGTTAAAGGACCGAACATGCTATGCTTACATATCGAGTCTGTTATTTGTATTCACCAATATTATGTTGACGTTTTATTTTCAAAAAAAAAAAAAAAACTTTTCAGGTAACAATGAAATGTAAAAGAGAAGCAAAATTAGAGATTCTTGGCCTATGATGCCTTGAATAGGATCTCGTGGTGAGACCATGGAGCTATTGGAGCTATGCCTCCAAGTCATGTAATAACCGAATATTATAAAAAAAAAATTCAAATTATGAGTTTGTGAAAATCCGGTTTACATTAATATGAAATGATGATGTTCATACCTATGCGTATGAAATTTATAAAATCCTGAAAAGTTATTTTGAAAATTATTTACAAACGATGAAATGTGGTTTTTCATACCCATGCGTATGAACTATTTAGAAATCATGAAACATATGGTTTTCACATCCATGCATGTGAATTATTTATAAAATTATGAATTTATGAAACAACGCTTTCGCTGATTAAAAAGAATAATAAACTCTGACCGAGACATATTCATGAAACCAATTTGGGTCGCAGCGCCGGGCCGCCGAGAGCCCGGGGTGTGACATGTTAAGTTCAAACACAAAACTTGTTAATTTCGTGTCGTGTTAACAGATACATGTCAACCCTAAAAATAGGGTGAAGAGGGCAAGAAATGGTCGATCAAGCCAAGAAACCGAAGCCAGATGTATCTTTTCATCTAATTGGCCAGCGATACAAGATGTAGCTAGCGAAGTGGTTAGTTGTATCCCGCTTGTTTTATGAGCCAGTACTACTACTTCGCTCTTCATGATGTGGATTACAGAGATATGTATGTCTCGGTTAGTCGGTTTAGGTATACGGATCATTGATTCGGGTCAAGTCGTTTCAACCAATTAAAATATAAATATATAATAATTATCATTATGCGTGAAAAAAAGTGAGTACCTAAATATCCCGAATTTTAACATTAATATATGCTGCCCTTAAAATTATTTAGGAAGAAAAAATAAAATTACTGACTAGAATTGTATCAAAATTAGCCGGTGAAATGGTTGCTCCTAAGCTACTTGGAAGAGAATGGGGCGGTGGCTGGAATTTGTAGTAGTGGAATGAGGGCGGACGATGTGGACCTTTGTTCAGGAACAACAAAAAGGGAAGAAAATAGGGTAGGAAGTAAGAGAGAAATAAAAGAGGGGTTTAAGTATTTAGGAGAAATACAAGATAACAAAATAAATTGACTAATTGAGGTTATTAATATGTGTGCAATTTTTGAAGTTAGTTTTTTATTTATAAATTACAAAAGAATTGTTTTTATTTAAAAATAATAGTAACATATACTTTTTTTTTTCAAGTAGGAGGGCGAAATCAATTTTTTTCCAATTAGGGGGGCTAAATCGAATTTTCTTTAAAAATTAACTTTTTGACCCGAAAATTAACTCTATTAACGAAAAAAAGAGGTGTGTGACAGTCCCTTAATAGCTACGCCCGTCCCATGCAGCTTATGCATAGTACCTGGCAGTTAAGGCTGACAAAACGGGTCTTAACAAGTTTTAACAGATTTCAGACGACGCGATTAGTGCAAATATAAACATAAAAACGACTTGTTTAACACTTGGTTTGGTGATTTAAGCATAACAATTCTATATTTTACGTAGCAAAAAAAATGAAGTTTAACCTCTTAACTTTTATTATTTTTAAAAAAATAAAAAATCAAATAGTAATTTTTTTGTTAAACAAGTCTAATCGTGTCTTAACAAGTATTCATTTTGCTAGCAGCACAATATACCCAAGCCTTTCACACAACGACATGATGCACACATCAAATACACATTTTGTTACTCTATCAAACCCTAATTGAATCCACGTGATCTTGTCGCATTATCATGTGGCCCCGGTCCTTTAAAACCACCCAAACATACCCGTAGACTTGCGCACAACTCTGGGATGCGTGTTAGATCTGGTCAAGAATGTACAAAGATATTGACCGGTAACCCGCCTGGTTATAATGGTAGATGCAAAGAATAGAACGTTCACCAAACCCGGTTCTACGTGTGCCACGTACCACGTACTCAATGTTGTCCCCCCCCCCCCAACCCAACCCCACCCCACCCCAGTTGTCACACTTGCTTGCAAACATTCTTTCCTTCAAATTTTTTTAACAATGGTTACCTTTTAAGGGCGATCGTCCAAGGTAGGAGTATAGTGTTGGAATTTATTTCATAATATGGCCTTATGACTATGTGATAAGTTAGTTTAATAGCAAGTTGTGATAATTAACCAATAAGCCCTTATGTATAAGTTGTTGCAATTATCAATTTATTGATAATTGCATTAAAGTCCCTCCATGGCAACATTTTGATGGACAATATTGCCCTTATATAAAACTATAAATATGGAGCCATGTTACACTAGTTCTTCTTAATGTCCAGATAATCATTTCACTTACATAATGAAATCTCTAATGAAATTCATGAGAAGTAAGGAAGAACACCATAGTATGAATTCTCCATCATAACTTGGACATGAAAGAAGATTAGAGGATTCTATCTATCATATCATCATCAAGAACATGATTAAATCTTCTAACAAGTAAGTATCTTTGTTAATTGATTGATATTTGTTTATGTTTATTTGATTGAATTGAATAATGATCCACTCATTTCATGATGTTGAAATAATCAACATGTGGTATTAGAGCGATGTTGATTATATCAATTCAATCATGATTAAATTCCATTTGCTTCTTCTGTTGAATGGTCGATTGCAAAACACTGGTATCGAAATGGATATTACCAATTCATATAAGCAATTGAAATTTTGGATTTCATGATTTTACGATAAATTAATTTAATATTTTATGAACTGAAATCATGGAATAAAGCCACGTTATGCTTGGTATAAATGAACGGATAAAAAATGTTTTGTTTACTTAAGAATCTGATTGGTTTGTTTTCTGTAAATCAATTATGCAATTTGAATAAATCTCAATTTCAAAATTGGATTATACAAATATTATTAGTTTGAGATTTATTCATTTACTCTGCAAAATGATTTTGTGGATTAGAACTAACAGAACAATTTGATGATTAATTACTCACTGTTTTTCTTTAGCATGCAAACAATTGTTTATTAATTTTTCAAATTGAAATTATTGATAATGTGTCGAACAATCATTCATATGAATTCTTAAATATTAATTGATCAAACAATTATTATCATGATGCCGACATATACATTTACATATCTTATTTCAATTTGAACTTCACGAAACATGGTATGAGATTTGGAAATCAAATGGAGGTTTCGACAATAAATTCTGGAATCTTATGCATTCGAAAATGAATTGTGGTAATATAGAATTTTATCTTTATAACTAAACTCCATAAATTGATTTCACAAAATTGATGCAATGTAAAGTGATAAATTTTAATGAATCAAATTATGGATTTCGGATATAAGCGATGACAGTGGCGAAGCTTGACAGGTATCCCAGGGGGGGCGAATTTTTTTTTTCCAGGGGGCAAAATACAGGTTTTTAAAAAATTTTACACTACGTATCGGAAAATTTACACTACTACACGAAAAAACAGGGGGGCGGTCGCCCCCCAGTCTTCACAATGCTTCACTCCTGAGCGATGATCAAGTGAAATATTTTGAATCAAATCATTACTTGATTTTAAATCAATTTAAGAAAGTAAATCATTGATTACTTTTAATGGATAATTATAAATTCAATTGAATCACAAACCGTCAATTTTGTTGATTTAGTTTTGTCTGATTCTAGTTAATATTATGACGGTTGCAATTGTAATTATTGTCGACAATTCATACTTGATCAAACCAAGACTGGAATCAATTTATGCCCGACAATCACTGTTCTTTCGAGTGTAAATTCCAGTGGCGATCATTTGTTTGATCAATTTATGATATCACGTGAAATTTTTTTTTTTACAAATAAATTTTATGCAAATCGTCAAGGAATCGATCATTTGTTACTGAATTTAATGATTCAAACTATTAAAATCGTTTACTGATCTACTAAAATCCAGAAAAGAATTCATCATAATTCATTATTGGATTCGTTTTTTACTATTTGAGAGTACTAGCACCATGTTTATATGGCAAAATTTTTCTGAATAATAATGCAAGAATGCTTTTCTGGAAATCATGCAGTGAAACAAAATATCACAAAGTAAAGATTTTAATGGTTTTAGAAAATCCATTTATTTCTACAAAATTTTGTATTTGTGTCAGAAGAATTTATAATTTGATTTAGAACTTACGAAATAGACATGTGGTTTCTTAAATCAAAACGTGCCAATGACTTTTTAATCTTGTGGGTTGATTAACTGCCACTATATATATTGTTAGTCAAAATTGTTTATTCTCAATTACATAAATGGTTTAAATGGCTTACACATGCAAATTTTATAATTCAATCAATCAATCAACGTACTCAGTATATCCCGCCATTAGCATGCTAAGGCAGGGTCTGAGGAGGGTGAGATGTAGACAGCCTTACCCCTACCCCGTAGGGGTAGAGAGGCTGCTTCCAGTGAGACCCTCGGCTCATGATGCTTGATCAACCGTTCGAAACGATTTTAACGTTATTTTCACTGAATAAGTAAAATAACGTTAAAATTAGTGCAATTTTACTTTTGCCCTTCAAGAGCTGTCGACACATATATACATTATATGTGCGCACCGCTAACGGGGCGTGCAAATTTTATAATTGATTTTAGATTTTAGTTATCAATCAATTATATAATTTATGATTGCTTTCAAAACTTATGTGCAATTCCCACCTTATGAATTTTTTTTTTGGGTACGTAGAAACTAAATACACATGAATATAAAAGTGCACACAAAATTTTCTTGATGCACAATAACCTAACTTGATGTGCATGAATATCCATTCTATGCAATTAGGTGTGTAATTAAGTAATTAACATAAAGGTTAGTTATTTAATAATACACATGATGAAATTTAGGCTAAGTTACATAAATATTATATTTCTACCCAAATGAGATGTGTTGTATTTATGTGTCTTATTGCTTTTCCTTTGATGTGTTCATAATACTTGAATAGTGGTCATAGCCAGCGCGAAGCCATCACTCAAGTAGAACATTGCTTTAATCTATACATGAATTGCAAGATTATGACTTGCAAGAGGTACAAGAGGTAGGAGAGAGACTCTTTGATTTTACCTCATGTTATACCTCTTGTACATGACTCATTGCATCATTTATTGTTTTGTTCTCTCATAAAATGATACTTCTCTGAATATTTTTGGTACTTTTCTGAATATTTTGATAATGAAAGCCTATTAACTTTGATAATTATATAACCTACCTTAATGGAGTTAATTTAAAGTTTTTATTGATAACAAGTACCAACGGAAAGTTATCAATATAAATACTCATTACTAGCATTATAAGTGGTGGCATGTAATAAATATAACGTTACTAATACTTAATTTAAGTCTTTTTGATAACAAGTACCAACGGAAAGTTATCAATAAAATAAAGACTTATTAATAAGGTTGTAAGTAGTGACGTTTAATAATTATAAGTTATTTTACTCATTCTTATTTTAAGTCTTTATTGATAACAAGTACCAACAAAAAATTGTCGATATAATAAAGACTTACTAAATACATAACTTAATGGTGATAAATATCTAGCATTACTCATGCTCATTTAAAGTCTTATTGATCACGAGTACCAACGGAAAGTTATCAATATAATAAGACTTATTACCAACTTATTGTTTTGGTGTTCACATTAGGTTTCTAATTTATTTCCCATTTTACCTCCTTAACTTGATTTCTTATAAGAGAATATTTAATATGAGCATTTAACTAATAATCATATATACCTCAAGATGAGTGGGAGCGTTTATGTATGCTCATTAATGAAAGCTTATAAAGAGTAAGTTATTCTAATTTGGTCTTTATAAAGTGCAAAGATGATAAGAAATCAACATACATATATTATTTTATCTTAATATAACGCCTTATATTTTGGAGGAGTCATAAGCAAAACTTAAAAGACGACTTGTGGCAGTTTAATATGTTATTTGCCAAAGAATGCTACTAAAAGATCAGTTAACTGACTCAAATTATATACTCCATCTGAAGGCCATTAAAGTTCATATTGACGCAATTATCTTTTGTGCGAGAACTTGTGAAAGAAAAATATTTTTATTGAGTATGTTATGACATCTATAACGCTAGCAAACTCTCTTACAGAAGGTATACCACCTAAAACTTTTAAAGAACTTGTACTTAATATGAGTTTGTGATAATGGCTACTTAATTTTAAGGCTCATTGATGTGTCATGAAATTGTCATTTGATGGGTACCATAATATATGCATGTGACTATACTCATGATTTGCCTATAAATACGTTTGTCTGTATATAATTGTGCACACTTAGTAACTATTAGACAAACTTTAATTATAACTCTTAATTAACGGCTAATTGGATTAAAGCAATCATAAGCTTCATAAGAGCGCTAACGTATAATTGGTATGGGTCACATGTTAAAAATAACATGCTTGAACGTATCTTTTTACATTAGCATTATTATGAAGTTTTGACGTAGTAATTAAACTAACTCATGGCCAACTTATTATTAATCAATAGTCAACTGGCCAAGTAGGAAAATGTTGGAATTTATTTCATAATATGGCCTTGTGACTATGTGATAAGTTAGTTTAATATCAAGTTGTGATAATTAACCAATAAGCCCTTATGTATAAGTTGTTGCAATTATCAATTTATTGATAATTGCATTAAAGTCCCTCCATGGCAACATTTTGATAGACAATATTGCCCTTACATAAAACTATAAATATGGAGGCATGTTACACTAATTCTTCTTAATGTCCAAATAATCATTTCACTTACATAATGAAATCTCTAATCAAATTCATGAGAAGTAAGGAAGAACACCATAGTATGAATACTCCATCATAACTTGGACATGAAAGAAGGTTAGAGGATTCTATCTATCATATCATCATCAAGAACATGATTAAATCTTCTAACAAGTAAGTATCTTTGTTAATTGATTGATGGTTGTTTATGTTTATTTGATTGAATGGAATAACGATCCACTCACGATGTTGAAATAATCAACATATAGGACTCCTCCAACCGTCGTGGGAACCCACTCCCCCTTATGCGCAGGAACCCCGTTAAATGGGTAAACATTCTGTCACACCCCCAATTTCCAACTAACGGAATCATACCGTTTGGGAACGTGACAAACCAGGATCTCAGATCATTAGACATAGCGAAGACCTCTATATGAATTTCAAAACATACTTTGGTCTTTAAAACATAACATCAGAGTTTTCAAAAGTTGCGGAAGCGTTTTAAAACCAGTAACAGTTGTAACACGTAAATTACAAATCAAAATCCTCAGATGTGCAAATTCAAATATCCAAAATGTTTAAAATGCATGCGACTCTATCTCCTAGTCCATGCCAGTCTTTATTGCGCGCCTTAGCGTCCTGAGAAAACATGTAAATCAAGTCAACACAAAGGTTGGTGCATAACACAGGTTTTAAGCATTCACAATGTTCAAAACAACAGTTTGAATATCAAGTTGTAGATAACATAATCACACATGCACAGTCATGATAGCTAGTCATATAAACTATTTACATAAGTGGTCGACACCGAAGCTGACGAATTGCCATGCTATAGCATGTTTTTGCCTTGCCACTATTGTCTAGCACAACAATAGTAAGATGTGTTTGGTCAGTCAAACACCTGCGTAGATCCCATCTACCAGGTGAGGTTTGTCAAACCTAATAGATCTATTTCCAACTACCACGCTTTGCGCTACGGCAAACTAAACGGTTCGAGGTGTGTAAGGACTTTCAAATTGCTATGTTGTCACATAATGTAAACAGCTAACTCATGCAAGTGATATGTATCTGAAAATAGTTTGTTGCACATGTTTTCTCCCCCAAAACAGTTTAAAATAAGAAAGGGGCCGTGTACGCACCTTTGATTGTAGCAGAATGATCAAACACTCGTGAACTCGCGTAAAAGATCCTCTACGAAGAATCTGTGTTTAAACAGTAACTTAGTGTTATTCGAGATGTCGTTTTGTGCTTGAAATCACATACGTGTCAACACACGTATGCTAGAGTGTTAGAAATGTGCATACGTAAATACGTGTGACTTTGAAATCGTTTAAATAAAATCATATCTGATTTTATTTAAATAACCGTAATTATACGCGATTTCGTTTCCGATCTAAAATATGAATTTTATTATTAAAATGTGTTCGGGATTCCGTTACGGTTCCAACGCAATTTGAACGAGTTAAATCGGAGTTCAAACGAAGAAGTTATGAACAAAATACCAAAAATGTTGTTTTTGAGCAAAACCAGAGGCCCCCGGGTTCGAACCCGTGACCTCTCACACACAACACACCCATCCTACCATCTCCGCCCGCTAGGGTATCGCATTAGGCTTCTCAGATTAAATGTTTTAAGCAACAACTTACTGGTTCCCTCATTGTTTCCTAAACCGAACCAATTACATCAAATTGACCCTTGAATCACATTCGATTTATTTCTAGTTCATAGGGCTATGCTTCTATCGAATCAAACGAGTCTACAGGTGATGATAATTCAACAATTGATTGACTCAGAACCATGTATTCGGTTATACATGTTCTCGAAATCGAGTTCAAAAACCCACAATTCCAATTGATCAAATTCACTTATATCAATAAGTAAATCCGTAGGGTTTTCATTAGAATAACAATTTCTAATATGTATGTAATGTTTAATTTGGATTCCATGATCGTTTGATACAAAACCCCCAACTCGTTTTATATTATGAACCCTAATATTATAAATCATAGAATTCGTTATTGATTCATAAAATCTACATATGGGTTTTGTTAATCGGTCGTTTCTGAAGCTACTCGTATGGTTGAATTAGATTTTTAGATTCGTTTGGTTAAAAATCCCTAACACGTTCTTGATGATGAACCCTAGAACTTGAGTTCATTGAATTCGATAATTATACACGAAATTGACTTAGGGTTATTCTTAGTCGGTTGTTTTAGGTTGTGTATGAGTGATTGTTTACCTGTTTTGGTGTTGAATCGATGTGGTTCGAATGTTAGGTTGAACTTCGGCCGACTCCCACTCGAGATCTTCAATCTAGAGCTTCCACGATCAAATTACTGCTTGAAATATCCTCAGAATATGCCGAATAATGTTTAGGAAAGTGTAATTGTGCGAATGAAGTTCGGTTTATAGGCATTTGATGCAAATGGGTAACGGTTACGCCTTTTGAGTTCGTTTTTGGGTTTAATTCGATTATTATGGCATAATTACCAGGTTATAACTGCTGATAATCATTAATGTTATGATTATTGATGGTGTATATTCAGTTACAACTCAGATTTATGTGAAATTCGCATTTACTTGATCTTTTCACTCGAATTTGACTTTTTAAAGTCAACATTTCAATCTTTTGTTTGATTCCAATATTAATCCATATAGTTTAGATGCTTATAACCATATGTAACCATCAATGGATTGTTTTAGGATAGTTTAGTTTGACTGTAGTTGATTATAGAATCCATTTCGAATTCCAATTAACTCCTAAACTTGAATTTTGACCATAAAGTCAAAATTTGCACTTTAATTCAATCTTAACCCTAATTTATATAAATTAGCAACTTATAAACTTGTTTTGATCAATGATAATCCTTCACTTATGGTTTCGTATCGTTTCAGGACATTTTTCGTTAATTTTTGTTAACGGAATTAACCCGAAAATATCGGGTTGTTACTAATTGGGCCAGTTGGAATATTTTTGGGCTTGATTAGTCCATTTGGGCCTCATAAATACAATTGGGTCTACCTTGGGCTCATTGGGCCTACCTTGGCCTCATTGGGCCTACCTTGGGCCTACTTTGGCCTTATTGGGCCTACTTGGGCCTCATTGGGCCTTCCTTGGTTTCATTGGGCCTAACTTGGCCTTATTGGGCCTAACTTCTATTCAATTGGGCCTCATAGGATTCAATTGGACCTACGGGGTTTAACGAGGTTAATTCGAAAATATCGAATTGTCACACATTCGCCCCCCATCGGAATCGAACTTGGGATAAACCCCAAGCTGACCCTTCAGCTGGTGTCATTCAAACTTGGCCCAGATGGATTCGAATCCCCGACCTTCACAATGAAAGCTGACAACATTTGATTTATGACAACATTCCTTCCTTAATAATGCCCCTTTGATCTCCGCTATCCCCCAAAAGAAAAAATGGATTCTACCGGCCGTTTGATTTATGTACATGGCTGTAGGGTTTGGGGCGTGAGATCTTATATATGGCTGCCACTAGGAGAAAGAAACCGAACGAAATTTTGCTTGTCGTTACAAGGATCATTGAAAAGTTCGAAAAAAAAAATAATATTCCAATTTTCAAGGCATATAATAAATTGCTACTAGGGATGATCATTTGATACCGAGTACCGAAACCAAATCGGTACCGATCCAATAGATTCAGTACGGTATTGGGTACCCCCTATTCAAAAAATTTGGTATCGGTACAGTACCCATACCATTTTAGATGATTATTTTGTAACAAATACCAGTAACGAACTGATAACGTACCAATACCACTCACTTTAGCCCCTGTCGTTTTGACGAGATGATAGAGCAAAATTTGATAATTCTTTTGCTAATGATAGGTTCAACCTCTATAAAGATGTTGTTTGCCACCTATGACTGATATATTCACTATTTTAGTAGTATTTTTGATTTATGGAAGAAAATGTATTATCTATGAATATTGATATGTCAGTTTCATAAAAAAAGTTTAGAAACTCGTATTTTTAAAGCTTGTTTACATTTACTCAAATATTTTTTTATATTTACAAGCTTATAACACATCCGTACATTATCTAATATTAGTAATTTTGTGCACTATAAATCGTTTATATGTGCGTGTGTGTATAATTCCGGAAGTTACATTATCAAGCCAACTTCGCTGCTAGCGTCACAAGATTATCTAGATGCATTATAGTATGACATGAGGCCGATATCTATATCATGTTGAAAGCCAAATAAACCGATCCAAATAAACCCAATTCAATCGAATAAAACCAATTAAAACCAAATAAACCGATTAAAAATCGAATAAACCGATCTAATAAACCAAATTCAACCGATCGAGTAAATCGAATTCAATCTTATATATTATAAATAAGAAGATAAATTTACATTTGGATTCGGTTAACCAAACAAACCGAATTTATAAAAAAAATTGGAATTAAAAACCGAAATTCGGATATTGTTAGGTACCGAACCGAAAACCGAATTCGGAATTTGGATACGGCTAGAGCCAAAACGAAAACCGAATTCAGAATTCAGTTCGATTTTTCAGTTACTAATGCGTTTCGGTTTTCGGTATTAAACGGCTTTTTGGATTTTTTAAACACCTGCACTTTAATATTTGAATTCACTAAAGGGCCTTTCTTCCGGTTCATCCCGGACACATTAATCCTCAGGGCCGCCCCTGAACTCTGCATTTCCCAAAGGTTAGATTTTTACATGGAGAGCTTTAGAAGAAATGATTGTTACTCTAGAGGCATTGTCTAATCAGGGGGCGTTTGCTTAAACTGTGTACTCAAGACAAAAGACACATGTCATTTATTGGTTTATTGTCTTCATGTGCGAGCTGGTTGGTAGTATGCGTAAGGATCAAAATTCCAATTTCATCGACAATTGATTAATTGAAATAGATGATGGCGGACTTTGAATACCAAAATAGAACGAAGACTTGGAGGAAATTAAAACTATACACCGGATCTTCATCACCACACTAGAGATTATATGGATTAATTTGAGAGGAACAACAAGATATTTAAACATAAAACTTCATCAATATAAGAATGCTCTAGCAAGATAAAGGAGACGTCATTCGAATGGATGTCAACTAGACCCAAGTATCCAACAATTCAACAGGAGAGATGAAAGACGTTCAATGTCATCGAGATGCTCGTACGTGTTATTTTGTACTAGGTTATAAACCCGTGTATTACACGTGTTTAAAAATAAAAATTATGTAACTTTATGATGTTTTATTCAATTTAATTACATAATTAAAAGAATTTTATTACATAAAACAATATAAAAAAAGTATAATTATGATTTAAATCTTTAACATTTTTTACATCACATTTGTGTTATATTTGAATTTAAATATTTTTTATCGTGTTTATGCTTATATTATGAATTTCAAAAATTAATTTTTTTTTTTATCAATTATAAATTTTTGTAATAAATTGTTGATAGAATTAATCTTTGAAAAATAACAAACTTTGTTTCAATTTAAAATAAAACAAAATGCATGGCTTTGTTCTATAAAAAAATTAATATTAATAGGATTTAACACAATACTAAATTAATTAGAAAAAAGTTTTTTATTAAACATTTCTTAAATATAATTTTATAAATAAAAGAATGTTTTTATTTAATTATCATTTAAATTAAATAAGAAAGTGGATGTGGGAATGCCATGTGGCATTTATTTGGAATCATTTATTAGTAGTAGGATGTTTGTTTTTGGTTTTTGTTTTTTAACGACATTTGATCTCATCGTGTGAACCACTGATTTTCAGACCACGTCACTAAAGGTCTAGTTACCATGACCTCCGTTGAGATCCCGCCACCAACCCAGGAAAAAACCGTACGGAAAACCTACTCACCTCTCAAGGACCCCTATTTCGTCTTGAGAGAAATTTGAACCCATGATATTTCATTTGAAAAGCCAAAAGATACAATAGGACAAAACCCTTTTGATTGTTTTTGGTTATTAATTAAAGGTCTAGTTACCATGACCTCCGTTGAGATCCCGCTACCACCCCAGGAAAAAACCGTACCGGAAAACTTACTCACCTCTCAAAGACCCCTATTTCGTCTTGAGAGAAATTTGAACCCATGATATTTCATTTGAAAAGCCAAAAGATACCATAGGACAAAACCCTTTTGATTGTTTTTGGTTATTAATTATGGTCAGTCTTGATGTCTTTCTAGCTCCTTGCTAAGGAAGCATTTTGTTAGTTAGAAATAAGATCTCGCTTGCTATTCAAAAATAAATAAATATATAAAACGTGTTCGAATATTAGGATGCATTTTCGTTTTCACATGTTAAAAAAAGTGATTAATTGAATATGGTCAACTAAATACTTCAAATATTCCTCACAAAGAATGATGCATTTTTTATATTTTTTTTGACTTCTTTTTGTTTCCTCCAATGTTAAAGATCGCTTAATTTGTCTTCCATTCCATTATCTTAATTATTAAACGTGTTTGTAAGTATTATCTAATTTAATCAAATCTTTAATCATCACATTCTCATTAAATACAGACAAACTTTGATATAAATTTAATAATAATTTAAATTAAAAATTTAAAATTCATTTAGAACTTTTCATTCAAATAGTGTTCACTACAACAAAAGCTAGTTTAATTTTTCCTATGAAAATTCTAACGACATAATTTGTCAGAATTTCCGACCAAAATGGCGACAAAACACCTAAAAACCCTTATATTTACCAAAAAAACAATGACAAAAAAATATCTACTTAGAAAAACGTTGGAAATTTCCTATGCATTTCCAACAAGAATAATTTTAATAACAGAAAATTCTTTCTTGTCAGAATATTACCAAAAATATCGATAATTTTCCAACAAACTATTTTTTACTAATAATCTTTTTCTAATTTTTGTCAGAATATCATCGGAGTTTCGGACAAATTTTCAACCAAATATTATTTTAAATTATAATGATTTTAATTTTGTTGGTAAGATGTTAAAAATCCCAACAAAGTTCTGACAATTTTTTAAAGATCTTCTTTTTAGTACTTAAATTTTTTTAATCATTAAAATTTTAGAAGTAATATAAATTTTAATGTTTTATATTATTATAATTGCTTGATTATTTATAACTGTTTTATTATCAAAATAATAACAATAAAAATAACAATATTTTGAATTGTCGTTTTTTAATATGTGTATGTGTGCATAAGTTTGTACACATGTAAGGGTGTGTATGCTTATAAATATTTATGTGTATGAATGGTAATGTATTTGTTATAGGTGTATATATATGTGTGTGTGTGTATATATTGTAAGACCAAATAAGGTTAATGCTCACCAAAAGTATTTTTTGCACAAGTCTTTTACTCTTAGAAGAACTAACACTTCCGCATATTGATTGTCTCCTTCCGGAAGCCATACAAAGTCTCAGCTTCTGAAGCCTTCTCAGTACCAACAGCTTCCGATACAATATCTTCAGAATATACTCTTCTGCTAAGGTCTGCCATAATCAGAAATGCTTTCCGTCACCATAATCAACTTAGAAGACATTCTCTTGCAAGTTAGCGGCAAAAATTTCTGTCATAAAATCTGAAGACACTCCACATTAATACCTTTTGTAATGTAAACATTTAATGTAAAAGACAAAAAGGAGTTATTTGTATTGAATGTAATTAATGTGTCTTGGCATGTCAAGCCACAACAGTATACTAGTTTTAACATTAACTTGTTTCTAGTATTTTGTCTAATTTTGTATCCCTACGAGGAATTAGCTGTAGATTTTAGTATAAATATGTTCATGTGTAACTCAACAAATCGTGCTTGAGAAAATAGTCTTATATGCTTTACATTTGAATAAAATATACTTTAACCTTGAAACATTTCTTGCATTTCCTATCTTATTTGTAAGCATACTTGTGATCAGAATTGGTAGAGGTTTCGCATCTATCAATTCAGTAGAAGATTAGTTGCGTAAGTGTTGTGCAAGTTGCATAACCCGATCCAACATATATGTTTCTTTCTTCTTGTGCATGCAAATGAGTGTCATAAATGTGTGCATACATGTATAAGTGTGTATGTGTATTTATGTTTAATCTTGTGTATGAATGGTTATTTATGTGTGTATGATCATGTATGTATATATTGGAACATGTATGTATGTATGTCATAATCTATGTATATAGGTGTGTGTTGATATAGGTGCATGTATTTATGTTATAATATGTGTATATAGATGTATGTATTAATGTTTATGCATGTGTGTATTTGTGATTAAATGTATGTTTAGCTATATTAATTTATGCATATTCCTTTTATACACACATTGGGAATTAATAAATAAAAACCCATTTTACTATGAAAACCATGAAAATCATGTATAAAATTAAAAAAAAGTTTTTTTTACAGGTTTGTATCATTATTTTGTACATTTTTATAATAAAAAACAAATAAAAAAGCATCGAGAGAATTTAATTTTTTTTTGTAAAATTATGTAAAACACGCAGCACCAGCATATTATGAAATAATTTTATATGGCGTTACATATGTTTCACATGGTTTTACAAAATATTTTTTTTATAACATTCTCTAAACGTTTTTTTTTATTATTAATAAAAATGTGTTAAATAATGTTACAAAACTGTAAAAAAAATTTAAAAAAATCCTTTTTACATGGTTTTTGAATTATCATTTTCCCTATATGTGTGTGTATCAGTGGCGTACCTATAGCCAAGGCCGGGGGGCAGCCGCCCACCTTGAAAAAAATTTTTTTAGTAGTATATATATGTTAAAATCCCGACCGCCCTCATAAAATTTTGCAATCGCCCCCCATAAAATTTTGGAATTGCCCCCTTTCATTTTTTATTTCTAAGCATTTGGTTAATAAAACCAATTGAAAAAGACCCAATTAATGATTTAAACACAATTTAAAACTAGATCCAATATTAATTTTAATAACTAAACCACAAACCCATTTAAATAATTTTCAAATAATTTTTTCATCAAACATATTATTAATGATTTGAATCCATTTAATTTGCATAGTTTCTAAGAGACCCATCTTGACCCGCATTGTGTTAAAGAGTTACTTATCTCAACTCATTCTATGTTATGGTGCTACCCATTTCTACCCAAATACAATATTTATTCACCAAAACCAACCCATTTCCCTTGTCTTGGGTTAAAATTGTCGGGTGTAATTATTATATATAATTCATATACTTTTTAATGGAGGGTTTTAATGAGTTCTTCGACAAAGTTAGCCTTTTCTATGAGAAACATGAACTTGAAGTGGTGAACATGAATGGTGAATACATTAACCCAAAGTCGTCAAGACAAAAAAAAAATATCACATATCGTCACTACTTGAGTATGATTGCTTCAATGTGGTTCTAGATATGCAAATACAAGAGTTTGGGAATCGTTTTAATGAGATAACATCTGACTTACTTGTTAGTTTGAGAAGTTTGAGTCCTTGTGATAATTTCTGTGGGTTTGACATTCCTAAGTGCATGGTTGTAAAAGTCGTTAGGCGCTAGTCGGGCGGCGAGGTACCGCCTAGGGATTAATCGGGATTAATCGGCGCTAGGCGGATTGGAATTTTTATATGTAATTTTACAAATATATATTATATACACACATCAATATCAATAATTTAATATAATACTTCAAATAATTTTAAAAAATATACTTAAATATACTAAAAAAAGTACTTTAAAGTGCAAACTTAAACACTAAGTTCAAAGTTTAGAGATAAATTTCGATGTTAACTGCTTGGATTCGATGTTTTAGAGACATATTAAAGATTTTTGATTGAGAAATGTCTAAATAATCATGAAATTGGTCCCCTTTTACCATAAAAAAGTCAAAAAAAGCCAAAAAAAGTCAAAAAGTGAAAAAAAATAAAAAACTGATCGGGCCGCCTAGGCCGCCTAGCACCGCCTAGGCCAAAAATTACACAGTAAGTGGGCGCCTAGCGCCTAGGCGGCCGCCTAGGCCGATTTTTACAACACTGCCTAAGTGTAACATCCGTGAAAAATCCCGGTAAAATCCATATTAAGATCTTAATTATTTAGTCCTTAACGAACAAAAACCAAGTTAATATGTATGTTGAGTCGATGGTATTTAAACAACTAAGAAAAACATGATCAGTCATGGGTTTTCAGATGTAGTAATGCGTATAAAGAAATAATCAAGGAATAACGATAATCACAGTACGCGAAGACCCTGAAATTATGAAATCTTGAAAATATTAAGAATTATAATAATTTAGTAAAATGTGGATATACTTAACAATTTTAAAAGTGTTCCAATTAATAAAAATTAATAAATTTAAAGGAGGTATAAAATGAGTATAGATTTATAACTATTTTAATACTTAAATAAATATTTAGATAATTATAAAATAATCAAAAAGTTTCTAATAATTTAAAATAAGCATTTAAATAATTATAAGATGTTCTTTTAAATAATTATGAATTTATAAACATTTTTAGAAATTTTATAAATTTTAGAAATTGCCCAAATCTTTATTTTATAAATATTATTACCCATTTTTATTTATAAAAATTGAAAGAACTCTTTCCCTAATTAAAAATTAAATCAAAAATCTTAATTAAGCATAATCATTTAACTTTATAACCTACTAACCTACACTCCAACATCTTTGTCCCCCCTCCAACACTTTTGTCACACACACCCCTCTCCTCCCCTCTCCTTGGCCATCCAAGACCACCCCAAGACCACCCCCATTCCAATTTTCAACTATAAATACCAAGCTTCATCCTTCCTAAATCCTTTGCACCAAAACCATTCTTCTTTGGATTTCTAATTCTATCTCCCTAATCCACCTCTCTTGGGATCTTTCTAAGATTTCCAAGGTAATAAACACTTAAACTAAATGCTCTTCATCTTTATGCTTCATTTTCTTCTTCTAATCCTCAAATTATAAGTTGTTACCATGCTTGATAACACAAAGGTTTGTGTGTTGTGAGGTTTCCTAATAACTTGTTTTATGACAAGTAACCTATGATCAACCCATACACAAACATACTTTCAAGTTATGGATTCTTGCAATATTGATAACAAAAAGGTTTGTGTGTTTGTTCTTTACCAAACATCCAAACATACCTTCAATATTTGCCTTATTATTTTGAATGTTGATAACACAAAGGTTTTGTATAATTATGGGTCTTTAACCTAAGATCAACAATTATACAAAACATACTTTCAACATTTGCCTTACTTATATATGTGTAGTGCCTTTAAATGACCAAAACCCATGCACACCTATACTTATATGTATTCAATCACATCACTTAAAGGTTAGTAATATATTTTGGGTTAACTTTAAACCCTTATTCACTAATATCACTTCAAAGTAACGCACGTAATTAATCATTACTCTTAAAACTAAAACCTTGATTATACGCATTACAAACTTTATTATTATTAAACCATCCGTGGTGTCATTATCATTAAACTATCCGTGGTTTCATTCGTAATTTGGTACAACTCAAAATAAAGAGTCGATTAAAATGCCAAATTAAAAAGCGAACTGTGTTATGGCTTAGTATCATTATTAAGTTGGAAGATGACAAGTTCGAGTAACGTATTATCATTTCTTTTATGACTTAAGGAAAGTCATTACTTTGCAATAACCCCAATCTATTAATCGGGTTAACGCATCTCTTATATATATACTAAATATTAAATCCATCGTAAAACTCAACAAATGTATACTTTCCTTATTTTAGGGGTTTGAAGTTCGTGACAAGGAGCAAGATCTTAATATTATCTATCTTCTAGCATCCTACTACTAGTGAGTTTCATAGCCCCTCTTTTTATTTAATATTTTGGGGTGGAATACATGCTAGATACTAAAACTTTACATCCATACGTGTTTAAATGAAATAGGCATTTTAGTGATTACTTGAGTATACGTGTTACTATCGTTTAAACTTCTTTAATATTCATGATGTACATTAATAATATTTTGAGTGAAGTATACGTTTGACATCGTTTAAACTCATAATCATAAAATGCATGCTTTATTGTTAAACATTATGGGATGTATGTTACTATAAACTTCTTTATTGTAATCATGCTTTATCGAGTCATAAACCTATGGACTCACCAACTATTTTTAGTTGATACTTGAGCATGTATTTCAGGAAATTAGCTACATGGATTATATTACAACAAGAAGATTTTGAAGATATTGTTTAATTTAAATTAGACTATATGGAGAAATCTTATATTGTTGTATCATTTTGAATCATATCATTTTGTAAAACTATTATCGATATGTTATTTGAATCTTTGTAAATCTCTTATGTATGTTATTTGGATTATGAATGCAATTTAGTAAGTTTCTTTATAAACAATGTATTTGTAATCCGATTTCGTCTCGCCCTCGTGATTCCGCTTTAGCGGGGGTGTGACACTAAGATTATCTGAGATATACCCGTATGATTTCAATGAAGTTGATAAAAGAAGACTTCCGGACTGGTGACGAAAATTTAAGTGGCAGTTGTATTTTTTTGTGGAGAAAGAATTACTTAGGAAAGTGTCTTTACACGATGTTTTGGATAGATTTCAAAAAATAAAAACTCGTAGAGAACAACTTTAGATTAATTGTATTTTCATTATGTTTTTATATATTTTTATATATGAAATTTGGTCTGATTGTCTTTTTTGAGCATGGCCGGACCCGACCCGACTCGACCCGGTCGAACTAAACAGAAAAGAAAAAAATATATTATATAACGATACTTAAACAAGCTTAAAAAATTATCGCCCCCCATGAAAAAAAATCCTGGGTCCGCCACTGGTGTGTATCCGTCCATATATATGGTAGGTATGTATATGTATATTCTAACGTGTACATGTGGGTAAGCGTATATCTTATGAATATGTTTTATGCAAGTGTTTGTATGGTAGTTAGGCTTTAGTTGTTAAACTCAAACTTTGAAACTTATATTAGTTTAGTATATTTTATTTTATTATTTATATTATTGAAAGTCGATTTAGATTGATCTAATTAGTTTTAGTTTTTTATAGGGTTTGTATTAGAGTTTTTCTGTATTTTTAGCAGAAAAAAATCTAAAAAAAATTATTTAAATTTTTTAATGTGTTTTTTAGGAAATTTGTCAAAAAAGAATAAGTAAAAATAAAAAAATCTTGTCATAAAGTTGTTGGAGATTACATTAAAATAAATTTTAGTTAAAAAAATTCTCTTCGACTACATTTTCTTTTAAAGTTTAGTGAGTTGATGTAAAACAAATTTAAATAACCATTTTATATATTAAGTTAATATATAAAATTGTATGATAAGATTAGGAGTGACAATTACAAGTTAGATTATTTTCTTAGATTCTAAAATTAAAGCAATATTTGTTGAATATTTTTAGTAAAAATACCTTTTTAGTGTGTGGTTGCATATATATTATAAAAATCTTTTAAAAACATTCAAATTAAATACTATTAATAATTAACCTAAATTTTGTTCAAAAAAATAACTTCATTTTTTATTTATTTGTATATTTTAATTTTATTTAAAAAAACTATTTTTTTCGAAATAGAAAAAAAAAACTATTTTTCAATTTATCATTTAGGAGTCATTGCCTGAATGGTATCCTAGGATTTCTTCTAAATGGAATGTCTTGGGTTCAAATTCATCCTGAAGCGAAATAGAGGTCTGAGGGGGGTCTGGGGGTTTTCCTAGTAGGGTTTCCTCCTGGTGGTTGTGGTGGCTCATTGTGGGTCCAGGTAACTAGAGCTTGGTGACATGGCCTATAAACAGTGGGTTCACACGATTGACACCTTTGCCGTTAAAAAAAAGAATAAAAAATTAACTCAAATGATGGAAAGTAGTTATTGTTGGTTACAATAATTGATTCAATAAATAATTCAAGTCAAAGTAATAAATGTTGTCCAAACTTGTTGTAAGTAATAACTTTTTATGATATTATATAATAAAGTTAGTAGCTGAACTAGCTCACTTCGTAGAGGCTTGCATTGTCTCTTATAATAGGAGATTATGTGTTCAATCTCATGCAAAGATGTAATTATGGTGTAACTTAAGTGGAGAGTAATATTAGCCGTTCAAAAATATATATATAATAAAGTCATCAGGTTTTTGAATTCTAATAATTTAGAACGGTTGAAGTACTCACATAAGCATATGATTGCAATTTAAGCTCGTAAACTCTTTGTAATTAATATGATTTGCTAGTGTAAATGAAAAATAGACTAGAGTGTAAATAGAAAAACTCATAATTAAATTAAATCATATAAATATTACAAGAAACTAAAACTAGTAAACACTCAAAACAAACCACGTACTTACTAAAAACTAATCTAGAGCTTAATTATTACGTACAAGCAGGCACCTGAATCGTATCTTCCTCTCTCTCTCTCTCTCTCTCTAAGGGTCAGATGGTAAACTCCAGCTGCAGTTGTTATCATAAAAGGTGTATGAGCTAATCAGATCATTGTTTGAATCTTGAAAAACATAATCCGAAAACATATCCATGTTATGATTGTTTCCAAACTCCAAGTTCTCAAATGGGTAAAGTTGGTCCCAAAAACACTGTAGATCATCAATGGTTCCTGGTGAACAGGTGTAGTCGTCGTTATCATCGGCTCTAAACTGAACTCCAGCTGGATGATCACTTGAAGTACTAGTAATGTCGTGGGATGAAAGGATGTCGTGACCAGCACTATAACTTACATTCATATGATCATGAGCTGGTTGCAGTTTCTGATCCAATGGTGCAGGTGCGTCATTTTGGTCTGTTGTTGTTTGGTGAACCCTAATTCCTTCACTCACGCGTTTCTTCAAATGCGTATGCCAATAATTTTTTATATCGTTGTCAGTTCTCCCAGGAAATTTTAATGCAATGGCCGACCACCTACCAATAAATTATTCATGAGTTGCTTAAAATATTAACACGTATACGTACTATTCTTTTTTCTATTACTTAATTAGCAAAGTACGTCCTTATATCAATATTCAATAATAATTAACTGAAAGTTTATTAATAATATTTCTCACAAATTTGAAACCACATTCTTGTTAATAATAAAATAAAACACATCTAATCTTGATTCTAGAGCTAGAGGTGTTTATGGTTCGGTTTCAAAAACTATCATTATAAGTTTAGAGTAAATTACGTTTTCAGTTAATGTGATTTAAGTCTTTTAACTTATTCAACTCAGAACATAGTCTTTAAACAACGAATCTTTTATTTAAACAATTAACGGTTTTGTGATTTTTCATCAGATGCCTTTTAACTTTTTTCAGTTATAGGTAAGAGTCCAAATTAAAACCGTTAATTGTTTAAACGATCGACATGATCTTCGTTGTTATAAAATTATATATGTTTGAACCACATAAAGTAATTTACTCAATAGTTTAACGTACTTGATATGAAAACAAACAAAACCGGGCAGTAAACACTAAACACCCTTACATAATTGCCAATGATTCTTAAACAACGAAGCAATAGAATTTATATAGGTGCGCATATAATTACAACCCATATATGCATGATATTTTTTTAACTTATGAAGATGTTTCAATGTTACTTGAGGGAATTTGATGCATATAGTAACACATTTATTAACCTTATTTTAATTAAAAAAAAAATCTATGTGCAGCAGATAAGAATAATTAATATTTACCTATTGCCGAGAAGTGAATGATAATGGAGTAAGGATTCTTCTTCCTCCTTAGAAAATTTCCCTTTCTTTAAGTTAGGTTTCAAATAATTCATCCATCGTAGTCTGCAACTCTTCCCGCTTCTTGACAAACCTATGAACAAAAGAAAATTAATTATTTTATTTTCTTTAATTTATAACTTAACTATATATATAATCTAATGTGTTTTCTAAAAATATAATTATATTTTTAACATATCTACCAGCAAATTTGGGCATCTGAGACCAGTTCCAGATTCCATATTTGTTGATATACGTAATCAACTTGTGATCTTCTTCAACACTCCATGACCCTCTTTTTAAACTTGTCTCCATATCCCACTACTAGCTATATGCAATAGAATAAAATGAATGAGACACTGCTATTTGTATTTATATATTCATGTTGCCTTCTTATGGTCTAAAAAAACGTGTTGTTCATGCATCCAACATCCTATCTATCTATCTATCCATGCATAGACGATGTTTCCGTGGATGTTTCCAATATTAATGTTATTTTTGTTTTTTTTTAATGGCAAATATACGTTGTTTCTATTACAAACTAAATTACGCATCTACCCAAGTTTAAGACCATAAACTCGATCTTCTTGTAACATACGAAGCCCCTTACGTTGAGAAATTATCTTTGATGCTGTTTCGTATTTGTTCATGCACGGAGATGGTACTGTGAAGTAATTATTTGACCTTCAAATAAATATTTACAAACAGTTCGATGCTCGAAATTCGTTTGAAGCTCTATCGAAAAATACCCAGAAATATGCTCATTTGATTTTGTCTCGATTGTAAATGAGCCGAGCAGTTTGGTTTGGTTTATAAACGAGCCAATTAACTAAGTAGGAGCAAAGGTCAGCTCCCTTGATTTCACTCGAATTATTTAATAATTTATTTTATCTGTGTATATATATAATTATACACAACATAATTTATAATTTATTGATAATTTACATAAAAAACACAATTGCTTAAGCGTTTAAAGATTAAATATTCACATTCTTAGATTTACTTTTGTATAATGCAGTGAAAAAAAGAAGAATAAAATAAAAATTCAAACCAAAATATCTAATTAAACTTTCAAAAAGCATTCATCTCAAGTAAACATTATCCTCGTTGATTATCCAGCAAAGTTAGCATAGTGGTTAAGGATTGACCATTTCTCTTTGGATACCAAAGTTCAAGTCTCACTCGTAACACTTTAATGGATACCAGGTGAGGGGAGGAATATTTAGCTTAATCTCGGGTTTTAAACCAATAGGGGCGAATATTTACCTATTCTACGGGGTTCCCACGCATCAGGGGGTACTATCTCACGGTCGGCGATCGAGGAATCGATCTTAGTTACCAACCGTCAGCAGTGACGGGCCTAGAAATTTTTTTTATGGGGATCGGAAATTCTTTCTAGATAATTATTTGTCGTCAAATATTTTTTTTAGTGGACCAATTTGAACGAGATCGGGTCGGATCATAGAAAAAACTAAATTAAATCACAAATATATAATAAAAGTACGTCAAATAATCTCGTTGATTAGGATGACCGATGATATGATAAAATTAGTTTTCTTTCCGCATAATTTAAATGAATATTATTCGAATCAACAAATTCAAGATTTAACTAAGTTTTATTTTGAAAAACCGTTCCATATTACCTATATATATACAAAGTATACACCAATCAACTAAGTTTCTAATCACATAATATACATATTAGGTATTATTACTTTTTTAAAGTTGGGCTATGAGTAATTAGGTATTGAATTGAATTATAAATTGTTAATTGGGTTTAATCATGGGTAATGCATATTGCGATATTTAGGTACTATTTTATAAGTTTTGGTTTTAAAATGGTTTTAGAATGGGCTTTATCGGGGCCGTCAAATTTTTACTGGGTCGGGGGAAATTTTTCTTGGGGGTCGGTCGAGATCGGATCCTATATATAACATTAAAAATAAAAAGTTCATAGGGGTCGGTTGACCCCTATTTCCATATGGTGGATACGCCCCTGACCGTTAGGATAAATGAAGGTAGAATGACGGAACCCTCTGCCGTTCAAAAAAAATATCTTCGTTGATTCATTAATAGGCAACAATTTAAAGTTTTTATATTAAATTTTAGAGTAAAATGTCATTTTAATCCTCGTGGTTTGACAACTTTTGTCATTTTAGTCCAATAGTTTAAAATTTGTCATTTTGGTTTCCATTTTATTCTCATTATCGTCCATGTGGTTTGGTTAATTTTGTCATTATATTCCAAAAGTTTAAAATTTAATTAGACTAAAATGATAATAAAAGAAAACTATAATGACCAAAATGACAATAAAATGAAACCATAATGACCAAAATGACAAAATTTAAACAATTTAACTAAAATGACAAAAGTTGGTAAAACACAGGAACTAAAATAATATTTTACTTCAACTTTTAACAGGAAATTGAGCTGAGCCGAA
This sequence comes from Mikania micrantha, assembly GCA_009363875.1. Taxonomy (NCBI): domain Eukaryota; kingdom Viridiplantae; phylum Streptophyta; class Magnoliopsida; order Asterales; family Asteraceae; genus Mikania; species Mikania micrantha. The sequence continues at coordinate 211,913 of SZYD01000662.1, forward strand.
CCAAGCCCTCATTTCTAAACCATACCATATTAGCATGTTCGGGCATTAATATTTAGTTGGGTTTCTAAGTACGAACCAAATCAAGCGGCTGCGTTTGAAGATGACCCAAGTTTAAGCATGCCACACAATAGAGATGACGTGTGAAAAATTATTTGGATTTTTATTTCCTATAAAGAGGAATGAATTGGACGACAATGACATTAGTTCATGTTGTACTCTTCTTGAGGATGCTTTAAAGTATGATGGAAGATCATATATTGATGGTTATGAGCTTAATATGGAGTTAAAGTTGTTGGATACTTTATTACCTAGTGAGATTCTAAACCCGTTTGATGTTTTAAAATATTTGAAGAGAGTCGATTATTTTCCAAATGCATCAATTGCATATAGAATCTTGTTAACTATTCTGGTAACTATAGCATCTGTAGAAAGAAACTTTTAAAAATTAAAGTTGTGGAAATCATACTTACGATCGATAATGTCTCAAGAAAAACTTAATGGATTGATAATGATAACCATTGAGAATGAAATACTAGATAATGTGGATTATGAAGATTTAATCAACAACTTTGTATCAAAAAATGCTAGAAGAACGTCACGTTTTATTTAGTTATTTGAAACATTGAAATGCATCATTTTGCTAAAGTAATATTGTTTATATTGATTTTATTGTTGTTTTAATTATCGTCAATTTGTGTGTGTGCGTGCACACACACATATGGGCCCATTTTTAACATTCGCACAGGGCACCTAATTTCTTAGAGACGGCCCTGCATATGACGCCGTTTTTTTGAAAGCTCCAAATATAGAAACTGTAAAATTTGAAAATTGAAAGTATGTGGTTAAAGTACTCCAAATAGATGTTAAGGATTTTAGTAAAATAAAACAAATAAAGAAAAACAAAGTATTTTATATAAGGTAATTTCAAGGAAAGTAAAGTGCAAAAAAATTATATATTAAAAGAAAGTTTTATTAATTTCGAAAACTTGAGCACATATAACAAAAAAAGGTTAAAATAAAATAAAGAAACAAATGTGAGAGTCTAAAGGGAAACAAAGAAAAGTTAAAAAAAATAAAGAAAGAATCAAGTTTCAAAAGAAAAGTTTGAATTAATTCTGAAAATAAGTGCAATTAACAATATATTTAAAAAACTAGGTTATTAACCCGTGTATTACACGGTTTAATAGAAAATATTAAATAGTTAGTAATGAAAATTTAATAATTATAAAACGATATTTGATATAAAATGATTAATTTACATATTAATAAATATTTTAAGTAATAAAAAATAATTAAAAACTTTAATCACTATACAAATGAAATATAACCTTTTAATGTGTAATAATTTACATCTTTGAAATAAATAATATTAAAATATAATATTTGTAATTATTAAAGTTAAACGACCCAATTTAAATTAAAATTAAACATAACAGACAAAAAATGTAACTTTCTGAATCATTTTTATTATTTTAGATTTTAAATAAATTAAAAAACGTAATTAGATGATAAATATCTCATTGTTTAAAAACTTCTTTTATAATATATTTTAATATTTCTTACTTTAAAAATTTTTATTTTTGAAAATTTCATATTTTATAAAAAAAAATTTAAGTGTGCTTTATAATAAAAGGATAAAATAATATATTAGTTATTAGTATTATAATGATTTAATAATAGAAAAGATTTATTTAATAAGAGAGAGAATATATAATTATTTAATAGGAGAGAGAATTTAGTGAAATGATAAAAAGATGACATGTGGCAATAGTGATGTAAGAAGGTGACATGTGGCAAAATTGTTACTCTTTTATTATAGAGTATAGATAATAATAATGACAGTTAGTGTCACTGATATTGCAATTTAAGATAGATGAATAGAATATATACTACAATCCAGTTTTTTTAATAATAATATTATAATTGTTTAATGTTTGTTTGTATCTGTGTATATATGTTTTTTAATAATAATATTAATAGTTGCTTAATGTTTGTATTTGTGCATGTATATTTTATTTAGCTGGTAAAATACTTTCAAAAAATATGAACATAATTTGATGAGGTTAAGTGTTAAACCAAACAAACTACACGCGTTTTTTTAAATATCGTGTATTTGAAATGGTATTGTGTATTTCTTTTCCAACTAACAGGAAACCGTCGTCACACGTTCCGTACGGTATACAGAGATCGGATACAACTAATTTCGAGACGCTTAATTTAATTTGAAGATAAAGTTTTTTTAAGTGCTTAGTTTATTTATTCAAGAACTTTTTTATTATATCATATACGAGAAGTATATGCCACTCTGTTACTCAATGATTCGACAATTAGATGTGACAATTTTTTACTCATATCAAAGGAAATTAGTTGGTTTGGGTAAAATATTGTGGTATAATGTGTAAAAATGAGTAATATCATAATATAGGATGGGTTGAGATGGATGACACTTAAACACAATGCATGTTAAGATTGGTAAACAAAAAACTATGTAAAGGCAATGGATTCAAACATTTAAGAATGATTAATAACATATTTGATGAGAAAATCACTAAATATTATCGAAATGAACTATTTGTTTATTTATAATACATCTTAAGTTAAACTAAATTGGTGTTTTTTAAGAACAATACATTTAAACCAAACTGATTTGCTTAAAACACGTTCTAACCCGCACTCATCCTGACCTGAACTCGTTCTGACTCGTTACCCAACCCGACCCTAACTCGCCCATTTTGCCAGGCATATCGACAATTATTGGTCTTATATATGACTTATACGAGATGTATATGAATCCAATAATTCTCACTGATAAATTATGACTAAAGCCATATATACGTCTCGTATAGCCGTATAAAATGTGTAGTTACTATATAATTTTTGAAAATGCTATATATACATTTTGGAAATTCAATCATTATGAACAATACAATTACCTAAATATTCGTTTTAAAAATATATTTTTAAATATTCGTTTCGTTTTTAAAGGCGGTTTCGATTTTGTTATTTGTTATAAGAACCGCTTCAAAAGGAGTATTGTAAAAATGGGTTTTTGAGTAATCGTTTCAAAAATGAGCCGTGGTTTCATTCTTAATTGTTATAATGCTTTAATATTTCAATCAAATAACAATAATAATATGAATTAAATATTAGCATAATTAACTAATGATAGTAACTAAATAATAATAAGAATATTTAAATAATTTATAGATTTTGCGAATGCAAAAACGTTTTTTTTTTCTTTTTCGAACAATTTTTAACATTGTTTGCTTATGTTTGTGTTTGTATTCATGCATTTGCAAGTGTTGGGTTTATTGTTTAAGAACATATTAACAACCATTAAAGCAGGTTTTTGAGTCTGTGTTTTGTTATTCATGATGTTATTACCGCTATCATGACAGAGTATTTATATAAATTATTCTTATAATTCCTAATTAATATTGGTTTTAAATTTTAATTGAACATATCTCTCTGGAATACATATACACGTACATATATTTATATGCATTGATTTTTTATTATAAACCCAATTTTTCATTAAATTTTGATGTCAATCACATATTTATTTTCAGGATTTAAAATGAGTTAAAAATGGAGTTTAAAGTTTTAGTTTAGATTAGATACAATCCCTGTATAAATTTATTGAATACTCTCTCGTAAGATAAATTTGCTTTGCACAAACATAAATGTAGAGGTAGGTATCAATTATACATGCATAAAAAAAAACGGGTTTTTAAACCAATTATTCAAATCGGTTTTATATTTTTCAAAAAACCGGCGGTTTATGACCTGTTTGAAGTTTCAAAAGACCAAAATGGTTATTAATCGGTTTTTTAAAAGGGTTAACCTGTCCAACTTAGAAAAAAAATCGATTATTTGACGGTTAACCGGTTTCGGTTATATATCGGTTTCGATTTTAGATCTTGAAAAACCGGTTGCTAACCGAACCAGTTATTGATAAAAACCGATTGCTAAACATTCACCGGTTAACCAGTTCGAAATTAGCTAACCGGTTTGTGCACTCTAGGTATCATAGAATTTTTAAACTCAATACTCTAGTGGCGTTTGAAGTACGTAATATTCTTGATTGTTTGGAATTAAAATTTCTAAATCCTCAACACTCCAAATTACTCCTCTTATATAAAACCCACGCACGCACCTTTCATTTATTTTACCCCGTCGGCACAGAAGCAACGCACCCGAACCCTACTCGCAACTCACGGTCCTATCGATCGAGGTATTTTCAAATCACTTCCTTATTTTTGTTATTGATATCTACTTCCGATTCTTTATGTTTGTATTCGTTAATTTTGTCAGTGTCACAAGTGTGTATGGATCACTTTTGTGCGTGTGTATGAGCTAGATTGTAGGGTTTGTTAACTCTGTAGCCATGTAGATCTATTGACTTTCAGTTGATTCAACGTTAACGGCTTGGAACAGTGAGCGAAAGCTTTTAAGATCTATGAATCAAAACTTTACAGATTATAAGTGTTAGATTTGGTAAAAAAAACTGTATGATTGTGTAGTTTGTTATGGTTGTGTAGTTTTTTATGACTGATTTTAGCATAGATTGGATGCAGTGTTTATTTGGTTATGAACAGCAAGAGCTCATAAGTTATTTGCTTAAAATTGACTCATTTTGCATCATTTTATTATTTCTATTATATTAGTGAGAGTGTACAATGTGTTCCAGTTTAAAATAATGGTTGATTTTATCGACCTAGGGTGACTGTAGCTTGATTTGGTAAAACTATAACTTCCATGGATTGCTGATCTATTCTTTAATTTCATGTACTGAGCCTCAAGACTTTGTTGCAGAATCTGTCATAATCGATTGTAAAAATGGTGCAAACTGAAGCTTCTCGTGAGGAAAATGTGTACATGGCCAAACTAGCAGAGCAGGCGGAAAGGTATGAAGAAATGGTGGAGTTCATGGAGAAAGTTGTAAAGATTGTGGATTCTGAAGAGTTGACAGTGGAGGAAAGAAATCTTCTTTCTGTGGCTTACAAGAATGTGATCGGTGCTAGGAGAGCTTCCTGGAGGATCATTTCTTCCATAGAACAGAAAGAAGAAAGCCGTGGGAATGTAGATCATGTTACCATAATCAAGAACTACAGGGGTAAGATTGAGACTGAATTGAGCAAAATCTGTGATGGGATCTTGGGCCTCCTTGAGTCTCATCTAGTCCCCTCTGCTTCCTCTGCTGAATCTAAGGTTTTTTACTTGAAGATGAAAGGTGATTACTACAGATACCTAGCTGAGTTTAAGACAGGATCTGAGAGGAAGGAGGCTGCTGAGAATACTTTATTAGGATACAAATCTGCTCAGGTAGATGAATGATGATGCTGATTATCAAGATTCTTGTTTTTAATACCCTGACTTTGTGAATATATATATATTTTTGTTTTTTTTTGTTTAGGATATTGCTTTAGCCGATTTGGCTCCCACACACCCAATAAGGCTGGGTCTTGCACTCAACTTCTCGGTGTTCTATTATGAAATTCTCAACTCACCCGACCGTGCTTGCAGCCTTGCTAAGCAGGTAATTTTATATTTTGTAAGATTCAGCTATCACACTTCAAAACCTTACAGTTGTAAATTATCTTGAATAATCTAGCACTTTAGGGCCATGGACTTTGATGTTAATATCCGCTACTGGCTTTTGCTTTGTTATCTTATAATGGCTCGAAAGAATGTTGGGTCGAATTTGATATGAATGTGGCCACCCTTCTCCTTTGGACTGATTTTATTATATACTGTTATTAATTGCAGGCATTTGATGAAGCCATATCTGAGTTAGACACACTTGGTGAAGAGTCATACAAAGATAGCACGTTGATCATGCAACTTCTGCGCGACAATCTGACTCTGTGGACATCTGATATCCCGGTCTCTCTCTCTCTCTCCTGTGCATGCAGATGTTTTAAATTTTCATTATTGACTAAACAGCCAAAATTCACTGCAGCACTTTGATTATAATAAGAAATTTGGTGTGAAGAATAAATGACTCTCTAAAGCCCTATTTATAACCAAATAAACATTAAGGAATAAGAAACATACTTAAAAACTATGACACTTAATGAAACAATGTAATAAATCAGATAAACTTATCTAAGTTAAACAAGATAATTATGACATTTAAAGTATAAATAAAAACACAAACTTAACCAAGTCCTAATAATAAAGAAACTCAAAACAATGATCCAAATTGTTATTGTTATTGTTATTGTTTTTTGATTTTTACAGGATGAGGCCGGAGATGAGATCAAGGAAGCTTCAAACACAGAGGAAAAGCAGTGACATTACAAGTCACATGATATTTACAAGTCAACGGATTATAGTTGTGTGCTTGGTGGTGCTTTTTAGGTTTTCATTTAAGGTGCTTATATTGGAAACATAAATGAATTTTTTTCCATGGTTGCTGCTTGCTAATTTCTAGTAGGTTGTAAGCTTGTTTAAGTTATTGGCGGTTGGTTTTGTGTCATGTTTTTGTTAATTGCATCTTTTGATGTTCGGAACTGAAAGCTCTTTTGTTGAATGAGGTTTATTTTTGGGTGAGCAAGTTGCAACAAATTGTGATCCAAGGTGGTGAGTTGTATCATGGCAAAGGGATGCTAACTGGTTTCACGATGTTAGCATAGTAATGAAGAGACCATCAACCATGTGCAAAGTGTGTACACTGGTGACTACAACTACAACTAAGTCTTGCAAAAACGGATGGATTGGGTTTAATTTGGGCTTGGGCCAATGAGTTAAAACTAAAATGAAATTGGGTTGAGACTTGAGATAAGCTGTATTAGAAAAAAGCTACTGCGATATGTTTCCGAGTGTATTAAATGAGAGAATCAAAAGAAAAATAAAGGGAAAAAAATGAGTGGAAAAAAAAGAATGAAAATAAAGGAAAACTTAAATAATTTTGTCTAGTATTTCTTTTACTTTCCTATCTCTTTTCTTAAATAAAACTCGAGAATGTAACATGTGTTATTTTTCTTTTTCTTTCTTTGTTATATGAAACATATGAACACAAACATGTTTTTTCTTTCTTTTCATTTCCTTTCTTTTTACTTCTTGAACGTGATAGGCTTTTGACAGAGAAGCTGGTGGTGGTGCCAACAAATGTGTCAGAGGAGGTGACGGTAGCTGCGATAGCTTAGATGCATCAACCAAGCACTTTATCATCTAGCATTGGAGACTCGCCTGTTCGATCTGATATCATTCCTAATTTCCAAATGAGAGGATGTCATGCTATAGTTTAAAGAGTATATGTCATCTATTTGATAATCACTAACTATAAGGAACGATAAGGGAGTAACGATGGTATGTTTTATTTAAAAACTCATACACAATGAAAACGAATATCAATATGGAAAGGTCAAAATTTTTATTGGAGGTTTATCTTGAATAAAAGATGATAATCTAGTGGAAATAATAAATCAGGTGCAAAAGATATCTTATTTTACTATTTTAATAAAAATTATTTGTGAGAACACATTCTTAGCTCTTCAAATTTTATTTTCTTTCTCTTATTAAATATTAACTATCTTTCTCTCTCTCATATTAAATAATTAATTTATAAAATTTGTTATCAATGATATAAATCTTTTTTATCTAATAATTACGAAAACTTAATAAATTTTTATCATAACTTATCATAAAATATAATTTTATCAGTGTTACAAAAATCGGGATTTATCGGCGATTAATAGCTAGTCGGCCCTTTACATATTACTTTTACATAGTCGGTCTAGAAATTAGTAGTTGGTTAAAATCGGTCAAATTTGGCTCTGGTCGGGATAATCGTACTAATCGGTGCACCTTAAAATCAATCGATTCTGACAATTCCGGTGACTTAGCATGTCCTAATCGGCCACATATCAACCAAATTCCAACGATTCCAACCAATTTCCATTCAAATCCTTCAATCTAACTAACAAGAACAAAAAATAAAGCGACTCATGTGGGATTCCGGCCAAACTCCGACCCAAATTGGAGAGACAGGATGGTGGTGGCTGTCGGTTACTGTGGAGTGTGGTGAGAACAAGAAGCAGCAACTTGGAGATGGAGAAGAAAGACATGGACGTGTGCCTGTGTTTGACCTAGCTGAGAACGAAAATAGGAAGAAGAATATCGGGTTTTTTTATTCTTTATGGGGTTAAGGCTTTTTAAAAGGAAGGATATTGGGTTTATTGTTTATATGCTTTTTAATTCTTCATGGTTTTTAAAATGAAGAAAATTGAAGGATGTGTTTATACCGCTATAAATCTTGAACTAATAGGTTATAATTTTTAGGCATTTGAAAACTTATATATAAAAAAATTGTATATACGTATATAATTTTGAAATTTACATATAAAATTTAAATCTGATTAATAAATCCCAGTCACTAACTCGCCGATAGACTAGAGGTTTTTCTAACCATGAATTTTATAATTTCTAATGCTAAATCTTCGGTATTTGTAAATTCTATTTTTTAAATCTTTATTGTTTCATATATCATCAACAACAAATGACATCCAATATAATTTTTTTTAATATAACTATAAATTTGTAATAACCGTTTTTAAAAATTGAATATGTATGAAATAATCGTTAATAGAACGATTGTGATTGTTACAACTTGAAAATATGCGAGAAATAATGAACGTGGGAGAAAACCGTGTGCAAAACGGAGTTCTGGATTCTCCGCAATCGCAAAACGAAGAAAAATACAAAAATATCAAAGTCAAAGGAGCCAGGCGGTACGCCTGGCCCCAAGAGCTCACGCTAGGCGGTACGCGCGGGAAGAAGAAAATATCTGGGAACTATAGTCTCGCGCGGTACGCCTGAGACCAAACGCCCACGCGGGGCGATGCGCCTGGCGCGTGTCGGTTTGGCAGATTGGGTTTTTTTCAAGAAGTTTCATTTTCTTCTCTTTCGAAATTGCAACACTCACAAGCGAAATTCTGAAGATCCAAACTCATATTTGGAGCATTCTAAACATCCGGATTGTGCCAAGGATTGTTTCTACAACATATGATCGTTGTTCGGTGATTGAACATCCGTTCAAAAGGGTAATGATTCGTTTTATCCTGCTGGTTTGATAGTATATGGATTGAATCAAGTTTTGAATGTAATACAATGATTATGGGTATTGATTATTGCCTAGTTGATGACTAGGATTTGTTAGAAACGAAGAACTTGATATTTTGACGGTGCAATCTTCGTTTTGGAGCCGGTATAATGTCCAGTTATTATGAAATCCATATCATTGTGTGATAACTAGTAGGATGGTTAAACTATGATTTTGAAATGAAATATGGATTATAATCCATGGGTTAAATGTTGATATGTAATGAATTGATGTTAAAATGATTAAAGTTATGATCTTGGATGAATTCTGATTAAAAGAAATGAATTGGGATCATAACTAATGTAATGAACATCAATTATTTGATAAAATGACTAAGGAGGCATAGAATTTGATTAATTGTGATAATTGACTAAAACTTGCTAAATGTGATATAGTCAATTATGTGATAAATTGACTTCGAGAAAGTCAAACCAGTCAAGTGGATTGAACTTGATTGTATGTGCTATATGTGTTGAAACTAGTTGTATATGTGATTTGCAACTAGGTAGCGAAAGTCAAGCAAGTGATCATAGAGCAGGAAAAGAGCCTGTAGGTGGCAATCCCTTATCTGATTAAGGTAAGTAATCTCACAACTATGACATCACATAATAAATATTAAACTTGTTGATTCAATTGTATGAATAGCATGGTATTGGTGTTAGTGAAAAGTTGAATAACAGAAATTAAACAAACTTTGATAAATCCAATACTTTGGTGAATTAAAGTAGTAGGATTCTATGGTGGAAGTACTTGTGAGTGAGCATCATAGTGATTTGGCAGAAATAAAGAACCACAGATGTGTGGATAGCTAGAGGTGCTAGCAATTGTCTTAGATGGAAGAACCGGTGGGTGAACATCTTAAGACTTAAATTTTTGTATGAAACTACATATGTGTGGATAGCTAGAGGTGCTAGCAAGTGTCTTAAATAGAAGGATCGGGGGTGAACATCTTTAGACTTAATATATGTATGGAACCACTGTTGTGTAAATAGTTAGATGTGCTGACAAATAACTATGGTGGAAGAATAGGAGTGTGAACACCATAGTGTGATTATGATTAAACTATTGTGTACAATAGTTGATAAATAATAATATGATATTATTATATTATGAGAGTTAATTCTAATAGAAATGACTCATTTGAAAAATTGATCTGTAAAAAATGTATTTTTACATTTTGTTGTGAGAAATCATTGGGGTTTAACTTACTTAGTTTCTTACGTACTAATGAGAGTTATTATGTGATGTTTGTAGGTCAAACATGACGAATACGGCTGTAATGGTTGAGGCGGGTTAGAAATCGAACGAACTTGGGCACAAGGGTTTTAACTTGTGTTTAAACTTACTTATGTAAATAAGTAACACGACTTTGTGTGACTTGTTTATGGTTGTTTTAAACCTTGTTTAATATTATTAAATAGGGGCAATTACATATACCCCCCCTATAAATTTCATTTATTACATATATACCCAATCCAAAATTTTAATTACATATATGCCTCTATAAATTTCATCTATTACATATATATCCAATCCATAATTTTAATTACATATATTATCTCTTCTAATTCTAAAAATTTCAAATATACCATTTTAATATATTATCCGACCCGAAAAAGCAGTTTTTTTGTATATCCGAAACCCGACACGAATCTAAAATCTTTTTATTCGACCCGAAAAAACCGAAATAGATTTTGGATGAGGTTTTTTCGGGTTTTGGATACGATTCAGATTTCGAACTTTTTCGAGTTTCGGATATTTTGAATACCCCTATTTACGTATGTTTACATTCAAAATGTTACAATGTGTAAAAAGAGTAAAGTTGGGTACATATGTATTTAATTTGTTTAGTTGGGTATATATATAATTAGATCTCAAAAGAAGGGTATATATGTAATTAAATTTTTTGGTTGAGTATATATGTAATTAGACCTCAAAAGAGGGGGATATATGTAATTATACCTATTAAATAAAGAAGGTTAAAAGGTTGCACAAGGTTTTGAAAACGAGAAATTTTCTTGGACTAACTCTGATATTTTGTGAAAAATGTTAAATAGTAACAGAGGGTTACATAATTTAAACATGTTAAATTTATTAAGCTATGCATGTTAATTTACAGTGAGATGACATATACTACTTTTTTATGTCTTCTTGGTTCTTGTTTTTATTTTACTCAATTTTGTCTCCATTATATAATAATTGAAAAGAAAATACTTTTGAATATTTAATAAGAATTTAGCATTAAAAATGTATTTTGAATTCAAAATTTTTTTTATCCTCAATTTAATTGTTTAGTCATTTTATAATTTCTAAACTACTATTACTTATTGATATTTAATTATTTTATTCAATATGCATTATACATATGTGTCTAACCTAATTATACCTAATAAATAAGTAATTTTCAATATCAAGTGTTGCAATTTTATAAGCCAAATTATCATAAAACTTTCACTTATTAATGTTATCATCATTCAAACTTTTTTCCTCAGTGACAATATTGAACTGCTCATTCGGCACCAAATCATTCATCCACTTAACTTGTTTTATTATCGGGTTAGGTTATTGGTACACTCTTATATTAATATCATTATATTTTTATATTTTTTATTATTAAAAAATAATTAATATATATATATGAATAAAAATAATATGTTTGTAATATTATTGGTTTAATTTGTGAGTTATGTATAGACCTTGGTGACATGGTCTGGAAACAGTGAGTTTACACGATTGACACATTCGCCGTTCAAAAATAAATAAATAAAAAACAAAAAAATAAATAAAAAACAAAAACTAAAAACACGGCGACTATCAAGCTTATCAAGTTATCATCCCAAACAATCCGGCAGCAAATCGCTATTTCCGTAAACTCTTTAACAAAACTCTTTCCAATGGCTGTCAATAATACCGCCGTCATCGCCTGGTGCGTATATTTGCTACTCACCGCCGTCGCCCACCACCGCCAATCTAACTTTTCCTCTATCTCCGATGTTGTAGGGGTTCCGGAGAAGACGGACAACTAGGACTAGGAGACAACGAAGAGAAAGAATGGATTTCATCCGTCACATCTCTCAGTTCCGTCACCGTTATCTCCGTCGTCGCTGGTAGCCGGAACTCTCTCGCCGTTTGCGATGACGGCAAGGTATCCCTCCATTTAACCTAAACACAAACCTACACTACACTCTGTTTTTACGGAATTGTTCTCTGTGATATCGGAATGTTTGAAAAGTAATTTACAGTGGTCATGCGTCACTGATTATAACTTCTTCTTCTTCTTCTTCTTCTTCTTTTTTTTTTTTTTTAAAGTTGGTGAGTTTAGAGCAGTAATCGGTGAATAAACAAATAAGATGTTGCCAGTAATCACTGTGGTAGGGTTTCTCAGAAGTGAGAATTTCATGTATTAAACTAGTTTATTACCATATATGCAGGAGAATGGAAATGAAAAAAAAAAAAAACAAAATAAAGTGCTAGTTTTTTGTTGTTTGTACATATATCTTTAGAGGGATTAAGTGATTAATATCTTTAGAATCCTTATGATGATATAATGCTTGTTCTTGAGTTTGAGTGTGTGTGTATATGATCAATTGTATCCATGCATACATCCTCCAAGTTAAAATGTGTGCATGTTCTAGAATTTTAGTAAGATCAGAGTTTAAATTTGAAGAAACCATGGTTATGTATCTATGATAGCACCTATGAAGGTACTACTTATTATAAATCTGGGGATTTGCAGAATTGATTGAAGCTATAATGCTATATTCATTATTCCATGCTCAAAAGGCTTGCTTAATGCTTACTATAATTTGCAAAACCAAATTTACATCTTATTCTAACTAGTAATCACGATGCCTTGTGTTATTTTGCTTATTGTATTCTAGTATGAACAGAGATTGAGTTTGAAGAGACCTTCTGATTGAAACTATATACTTGTGAATTGTGATGACCGCCAAATAAACAGTTTTGTGTTTTGGATTTTGGTCAATGACAGGTTTTCCTTTGAAAATTGAAACTAATGTTTATGATCTGTTGCGTGTTTGTTAGTTGTTTATGTGGGGTTGGAATCAAAGAGGAACTTTGGGGCACCAGCCAACGACTAAAACTGAGAATATCCCTAGTCAGGTTGAAGTTCTTGACAATGTTAAGATTGTTCAGGTAAAGCATATGATTAATCTAGTGATAAACAAGAGCCAGAAAGTTGTAATCTTGACGTTTCAGTTCATTATATGTTGATTCAGGCAGCTATCGGTGGTTGGCATTGTTTAGCTGTTGATGATCAAGGTCGTGCTTATGCTTGGGGTATGTGTTCAATATCTAAAACCTCTCTTAATTTAAACAAAACAAAGGAAATTGCTAGATGAAATATAGTGTTACTAATTTCAAGTAAAATATGATAATTTTTAGGTGGAAACGAGTATGGGCAGTGTGGTGAAGAGCTTGATAAGAAAGATGATTCTGGTAGGACTTTAAGGAGAGATATTGTGATTCCTCAGAGATGTGCATCAAAGCTTTCAGTTCGTCAGGTCTATTTCTCATTTCCTTAACCCAAAAGCCGTTTGCCTCTATTGATTTATTTTTAATTTTTGTATGCAGGTAGCTGCTGGTGGCACACATTCAGTCGTGCTGACACGTGAAGGACATGTTTGGACATGGGGCCAACCATGGCCTCCTGGAGACATGTAAAGTTGCTGTTTAGCTTTTATTCTTTATAACCTGTATTCTCTTCAAATTTTTTGGTACAATGTTTTGCAAAATATAACTGATTTTAATAATTTTAATATAGAAAACAAATCTCCACGCCTGTGAGAGTACAAGGTCTTGAGAAGGTTAAGTTAATTGCAGTTGGGGCTTTCCACAATTTGGCCCTTCTTGAGGATGGAAATCTGTGGGCTTGGGGCAATAATGAATATGGGCAGCTTGGAACAGGGGATACCCAGCCCAGATCACAACCAGTTCCTGTTCAAGGACTATCTGGCCTCAAATTGGTTATTTTTTTACAGTCGCTATTATAATACTGAATTTTATATCAATTGTAACGATTGCATAAAAAAATCAACTTTGTTCTGATTGTTTTTGAATAACACGCTTAGTTACCCCTTAAAAAGTCTCAAGCTTTTAATTGTTTTTCAATTTTGTGGAAACGTAATATAGTCAAAGTTATGGTTATTTTGACCAGTTAAGTAAATTGTATTACTATCACTGCGTTTTTCTGAAAGTGTGAGATTATCTGTCAAGATTTTTTAAAATTCAAGCCTATTTGTAAGTGAACATTTATTGTGTTACCAAAACAGACCAAAGTTGGTTACTTTTCTCTGCAATTTACCCCCCTATCATCTGCTTTATTCCTTTTGGTCGTTTTAGCCAAACAATTTTTATTTCATGTAATATCAGGTCGATGTTGCTGCGGGTGGTTGGCATTCTACTGCTCTAACAGATGAAGGAGAGGTACCTTGTTTTTTAGTTCTTCAAGAAGCTCATAATTTGCAAAATCTTACGATCTCTATTTTAAAATCTCAACATGTTATTTGATTTTACCTTTTTCTTTCTTTTTTTGGTTCACATTGTGGACAACCAATGTTCATGCATTACCTTTCTGTTCAACAGGTATATGGGTGGGGTAGAGGGGAACATGGAAGACTTGGATTTGGAGATGACAAAAGTAGTAAGATGGTTCCTCAGCAAGTTCAGCTTCTTGCTGGAGAGGATATTGTCCAGGTGTCATGTGGTGGAACCCATTCTGTTGCGTTGACTCGTGATGGTCGTATGTATTCTGTAAGTATCAACAAAACCCTCAACTTTTTAAATCTGACCTATTTGACTTGATGTTTATGCATTTGAACCGTTAGTTTGGCCGTGGAGACCATGGAAGATTAGGATATGGTAGAAAGGTGACAACCGGTCACCCATCAGAAGTACCTATTGACCTACCTCCACCAAAAGATGATGATGGCAGTGGACTAGGGCGGTGGTGTGCTAAATACGTGGCTTGTGGTGGCCGCCATACAATCGCCATTGTGGAATGGCGAGCTGCAGAGGCAGATGGGTTGATCTGATGATGAATTTATTTGATAAACTTGATGAATGTATCGTCTAATATCGCTATGGTGCTGTTTAAGTTGAAAATTTTGAATGACTTCTGTTAAAGTTTTGCAATTTCTTGGTGAAACCAAGTGGTTGATGCAATGACAAAACACAAAAGAACACCTCAACACAGTTGATAAAATATAAATCCCCACAATTTCAATTATAATTCCTAGAAAGAAAAACATCCAGCAAACCAAACGCCCCCTGCATTTTGTGTTAACATCTGATAACTTTTGGCCTAGAACTTCCAATCATGATGTGCATTTAAATTTCATTTTGGCCTAAAACTTTCAATCATAATGTGCATTTAACGTCCTATTTGTGGTGCACGCATATAATGTATATATTAATATATGTGTGGGCCATCAAGAGGTTAAAGTAAAATTGCGCTAATTTTAACGTTATTTTACTTGTTATGTGAAAATGAAGTTAAAAGTGTTTGATTAACTTCAAACGACAACTATGAGATGGGGACTTCTTCAGAGCAGTTTCTTTATCCAATTGGGATATGGGTAATGTTTGTGTTCATCCTTTCTCTCCAGACCCTACTGAAATGTAGGAATATACTGGGTATGTTTGTTTTATTATGAATTTTCATTGTTATATGTATTGATAAGTAAAGTCAGCGTTATTTGTCATAACGAGTTTAAGATATGCTCTTTTTTTTATGCTTTTGTTATTTCAGTATTTATAATTGTATCTTACACTATTACGTGTCGTATTTAACAATTTTTTTTTATAAAACCCTGCCGGATGATGACAAAGTATGTCCAAAAAGAAAGATAAGTGGATTTAGAAGTTATAAGCGTTTAGCATCAATTGATTTTTGACATTGTTTACGTACATGCTTTGTTGTGTATTTATTTTACTCTTAAATATATATTACTTGGATAAATCATATGTTTTTTAAAGATGTTTTATAAAAATATAAAAAATATGAATAATTATGTAATCATATTATTTATCAAATTAAATAAAGTTATTTCTGTTTAATAGAAAATAGAAAATGGAGGGAAAAAAATTAAAGTTTAAAAAAATATGATGAAGTATTTATTTAATAGGAGAGAGACAAATTAATTTTGAGATACTTTAAAAATATAATTATTTGTTTTAAAAGCTTTTATTTATTATAATAGGTATATATATTATTAAAAATACCAAAGATCAAGTCCGACCAACATATTATACATTACACGCTTATATTACATGTTACCCTTTTGGTGCTAAGACTAAACAATACATTACACACTTATATTACATGTATACCCTTTTGGACCTTTTGGTGCTAAGATTACACAAGAGTGTCTACAGCTAGTGAAGCCAGTGGTGGCTCAAATACAAGAAGCAAAGAACTTAAAACCAGAACAAAAATGGAGAAAAACATAAGCGATATACAAGGATCCACATTTCGTCCAATCAGTGTGATTCCAATTTCTTCCCTAGTTTTCGGTTGTAACGTGGGGCATGTAAAGAACCCATAAGCTATGCCAGTGAAAAGTGATACAAAATGTGTCCTGCCATAATATTTTTATATATTTACAAGGTGTTTGATAAATATTGTTTATATAAGAAATTAATACATAAAAAGACAACGATTTTAATAATCCAAACTATGGCCCATTGGTGCATCATATGTCAAGTTATCAAGACCAATTAAGTTACCCATGGTACCTAAAGTGAAAGTTATGAATTTCACTAGTCAAATAACGAGTATAAATTATTATCGGCCCAACAGGTGATAGCTTGGATTATTGAAGTCAAATTTGCCTACATAAAATATGAAGAAAAAAAGGACAATTTGCTAACCAGTCATCAATTGGACCAAAAGTAGATAAAACAAAACCAAGAGCAGCAGCAAGGACTGCCTTCTGATACATGCTTTCAAAAACATCTTTGCTCATGGAATCTTTGTACTGGTATTGATATATAAGCCAGGCTCCAATTATACCAAACACAGGTCCCTAAAAAGATTCAAACTCATCACTCATCACTCATTTAAACGACCAATATCTGATACAAGAAACAAAGTTGAATTCAAGAAGGCAACTGATATCTAATTTCTTGTTGCTTACCGTTCCACCAACAGTTGGATCAGGGGTGTGAAGAAAACTGGTCAAGTTGCCCGAGAGTCCCCCGAGTATGTATATCAAGAAAAAGGTGAACGGGCCATACACTCTGCATACTTGAGGACCGAATGTCAGTAGAACCCAACAACTAAGCCCGATGTGAAGCATCCCTGTGTGCTGCAAAAAAGATTAAAGAAATTGCCTTTAAGGTTTAAAACTTGCATGCCTTGATCATTTTTGTTTCATTCAATAGACCTTAGCCGGTTGCTACTTGTGATTACACGTCTATCTATTGTATACAGGTAAAATATAAATGGTTTTATTTGGGGTATGCTTTACCTCAAACAATCCAAATAGAAAGGGTAAAATATAGCTTAGTATAAAAGAAGACAAATAAAACCACCATTGCACCAGCATCATCTTATTAAGAAATCATATTTATTAAAAGAATACATCGTTATAATCATATTAGACTCTAAATATGTGTAATAAGTTAATGATTTGGGAAAGGCACAACCCAACCCGTTCCCAGCCATTCAAAAAGTAGCCCATTTTGAGCCATAACCCAATCCACCATTACCACTTCTAACCTTATGATTAGAGATTATCTGAGTGGATCTCAACCATAGAATGTAAATTCTATAACTACTCTAGAATAGCACGAACCCAGTTGTCAATCTTGTACCAGAAACATTGGTGTCACTAGCCGCCACCATTCTCCATATAAGATCAAATGATTAATCTTTGCTCCATAGAGCGCTGGAAGTGAGAAAAGATCCAA
Source organism: Mikania micrantha (assembly GCA_009363875.1). Classification (NCBI taxonomy): domain Eukaryota; kingdom Viridiplantae; phylum Streptophyta; class Magnoliopsida; order Asterales; family Asteraceae; genus Mikania; species Mikania micrantha. The sequence goes on from SZYD01000662.1 coordinate 229,950, forward strand.
ATCAGAATTCTTGATTGGGCTTGCTATTTCAAACAAATAAACCGCAATGTTTATGGAAGCCATTGTGCCTCTGCAACAAGAAATCACCCAACTAATGAAAACATATGTACATAAAGAATCTGAAATAAAGTAGTAATAACAGAAGGCGAATGCTTTACATTAAGTAGAGGCTAGAAGTTTCATCATAATCACTATTCAAACCAACAGGATCATCTACTTTTGCTTGTTTGTTTTTGACAAAAAATCTTGTTGGGCCAGAATCTTCCTCTCTAGTGGCAGATGAAACAAGATCATTGTTCAAGACGCTTGGAGAATATTGATCTGTATTTTCTTTAATTTTTCCAAAGTAAGAATCTAGTGATTGCAAATGTTTATCTCTAGAACTAGACTTTAATATGAACTTTGATGATTTATCCCTTTCAGATGAATTAGCAGAGATTGATCTAAAAATGTTTGCACATTTGAGCATGCTTTTGTATGGTCCCATCAAAACACCAACAGACTTATAGCAAATATACATATCCTTGTTTACAGTTTGATCTTTGTAACATATTTTGAAGCGTATTGGAGCCACAACCATGTTCATCTGAAAGAGAGAGAAAAAATACATGGTAAATAATAAATTGCAGACACAGATAGATGGGTCTACAAATGAATAGATTTCTTCTATCAAGTTAATTGTTGATATCTACAAATACTACCTATAGTCTATAGATGCACACTTTTACATGGGGAATATAAAAAAAACAGAATTGGGAGGTAAAAAAGAAGCTTTTTTCATGCATTTTGTCGAACACTTGGTGGGCACCCAGACAAAACAAAGTGTAACAGTACATACCCGATTGAAGAGGCAGAATGACATTAATTATAAGCAGAGAAATAAAAACAAGGGGTTAGAGATGAGCTTCCATTAATGGATGTGCCGTGAGTTAAAATATAATTTCCATTAATGAAAGTATTTAGAGATTACAAGCACTAAAAACCGTTAATGGCCGAATCAAATTTGAATATGAACAAAGTTTAGGATTAAATCTTATCGCTTGTTTGCCCATTGAGGTGCTACCACGTACCTCTCTTCCTCAATCTCCACCATTGCTTCTGATTTTTGTGGGGCCAGATTGGAACCCCGCCACCCACAGGTCTGATCCAGACTCGAGATTGCAAAGAATATACGAATTGTATTGTCTAAGACTCTAAATGTATTCGATATTATCCATTAAGAGTTGACTATTCTCTTGTGTTTTAAGGGAACAGATAGCAACTAGACATTCGAAAGTACATATACAGTAATTTTAACAAGAATTGAGCGGCATTGCTTCTTCGACCCCAAATGAAAACTTTAACTCAAACATATTTTGATTGAATTCAAAATTTTTAATTGAAATTGATTTTGTTTGTGTAAAAAATGGGAACAATATAATCCTTACGTAAATGACTTTGAATAAAAAAACGAAAAATGTACAAAGACAGATGTATAACACTCTGTTCCTAAGTTTATTTAAGAAGAGAAAAGAAATGAAATAAAAGGAAAGGAAAAACATGTTTGTGTTTTTTATTTTCATTTAACGAATGAAGGGAAATCAAAATAACATATGTTGTGTTCCCGAGTTTCATTTAAGAAGAGAAATGAAATGAATTGAAAGGAAAGCTAGTCAAAATTATTTAATTTTTATTTCTTTCTGATTTCAAAGGAAATGGAAAGAAATAATTCAATTTTTTTCAGTTTCATTTCATTTTTTTCCTTTCTGTTCTCACATTTAATAAACTCGGAAACATAGCTTAAAGGTGCAAATAGGGCCGTAAACGAATCGCACGTTCAACGAACCGTTCGTGAATCGTGAGGTGAGAAGTTCATTTATGTTTGTTTGTTTAATAAAGGAACAAACACGAACAAAAAATTGCGTTCGTTTATGTTTATTTATTATATTTATTCATTAAATGTGTTGTATATTATTAATTTTTTTATTTTTAGTTTAATACCATAATATTTAAGCTAGTTTTAGTTTAATAGTATAATATTTAATGTTATATTTATATAATTGATTATCTTTAATACTTGAGATTAAAAATGTTGATTTTTATTATTTAAATAAGAGTAAAATGTCATTTTAGTCCCAATGGTTTGGCAATTTTTGTCATTTTAGTCCAATAGTTTATATTTTGTTATTTTGGTCATTATGGTTTTATTTAATACTTTCCGTCTCTGTGGTTTGTTAATTTTTGTCATTTTAGTTTAAAAGTTTAAATTTAATTGGATTAAAATGACAATAAAATAGAAACCATAATGGCAACAAAATGAAACCATAATGACCAAAATTGCAAAATTTAAACTATAATACTAAAATGACAAAAGTTGTCAAATCATAGGGACTAAAATAACATTTTACTCTTTAAATAATATGTCTTCGTTTGCGTTCGTGAACAAGTTAAATTCCTTAATGAATAAACACGAACAAGAATTCTCGTTCGGTTAGCGTTCGTGAACTGTTCGTTAACAAGTTAAAAGTTAAACGAACGAACACGAAAAGGGCTCGTTCGTGTTCGTTCGGTTTGTTTACAGCGGTAGGTGCAATTACTCGGTATTAAACACGAAGCTTAGATAAATACCATATTGATCACCAGGGCATACTTGAAAGTCAAATTAATGTTAAGAAACACGAAAATGTGTTTAAAAACGTAGTATTAGACTTGAATAGTTTTTGAATAAAACTAGTAGGAACGACCCGCGCTTCGCAGCGGGCCGTGAGGTTGATTTTTAACGGTAAATCTTTAGAAAGCATATTCGACCATTTGATATATGCATGTTGATTACATTTGGATCTAAAATGTTTACGTAACCCAAAAAACATTGTTTGGAAAAGTAATTCTAACATTGTATAACAACTACCTTACAAAATACTTGGAGACTTTTTTTTAACAAAATACTTGGAGACTTTTTTTTTGCGTTCTTATCAGTCCGAGTATCACGCCTGCTTGTTTTCTGACACAATTTTGAAAATATAGGAATACAGTAATTAAATTCAATGGGTTATAACATCAAGAATTACAAAAGAATTTAACATAAAACATCAATTCTATCATTGTTGTGCTATCTAAATAACATAGTAAATTCAACTTTATCTGTATCATACGGTATGATACTATGATCTATGTATCATTCCTGGTAACAACTTGTTAGTTCTGAAATCAAACCAACTTTTGTAGGACATGATAAACCTTTAACAACATTATATTACACAATTATCTTATAATATATAGTTGTAGCTGAACAAAAGATATGTTTTTTTAGTTGATGAAACTATCAAATGAAAGTTTTGTATGATAATGCTAAAAATGTTAAATTTACATATAATGAATTGGTTTATGTTAGAAGTAAATATTTAAACCACGGTTAGAGTGATTTAAAAGGCGACTAACCTACTGTCATATCTGAAAATCACCTAAAACCAAAGACTCCAAGATAATTTTTAAAAATATTAATTGCCCAATCTATATAGAAGATTAAACTATGACCGACAATGAATTGATGCAGAAATATTTTTTTCTAAACGTAAATTGAATGTTCACCAAGAGTTATGTTACTTTCCTCATAAATTTGATGCTACAATATATTCAAACTTCTATACATAATTTGTTTTCTACATCTCAGTGCAATGTTAATTAATTATTACCATTTGATTGTAACAGGTCAACTTTTGTGATGCACTAAGGTCATATGAACTTTTATGAAAAGACAATTTTATTACACTTCCAACTTATGAAAGTAGACTCACAATAAGCCCATCTTAGAAAGTGAATATATGCTAGATATGACAATTTCGACCAAAAGCAAAATAAATAGGTTGATTTGGACAAACAATTGTTGTATTTTGATTGAAATGGTAGCATCATAACATAAGACGGGTTAAAATGTGTTACGCCTTAACTCATTGCGGGTCAAGATGAATAACCTAAAAAGTATAAGAATAAAGTAGATTCAAACATATAAGAATTATCATTGATATATATAATGATAAAATTATTAAAGATTATGCAAATACACTAATTGTTTACTTAGTATCAATTTTAAGTTGAACTAAATTGATGTTTTTTAAAGACTTATTTAGACCCAAACTGATTTAGTTTAAAATTAATCCTAACCCAAACATGTTCTGACTCGTTACCTAACTCGACCCGACCATTTTACCAGGCTTAATATCTGCATTTAGGGAATCTATTTATCACTAACATTTTTTATATTTTATATTGTGATGAAATTTGATAAAGCTGTTTGAAGAAGTTTGAGTGTAAAATGGCCACTGTTAGTTAAAATCACTTGCGATAACCTTTTATTTATTTATTACTTTATAACTTTTTAGTTTTTAAGTTTCGACAGCTTTTGTTGCAGAAATAGGTGCACTACCGGGACATAAAATTGGATAACTTTCCATTACAATCAGATGCTTAACTCTGAACTTATTGAATTTCAACCTTGTGCTTCATCTCCTTCTCAACAATGCTGGACTATTTTTGACTTCAAAATAAAATCAAAACGAAAATTAAACAGTTAAATAACTGAACTCATCAAACAAAAATCATTGGTTAAACTTGGCGCTAACTTAAGGGTCCATGAAAGACACCCACTTTCATGACCACAAACTGCAGAATCTGCATAAAGAATCATAAATTTTGTTAAAACTGGAACTGAAAATTAACCTTTTAATTGGATGAGTCACTGGAAGATGTAGGTCCCTCCATCATAGATCCATAGCAAATCCTTCCATGGTTTGTCAATGTAGTTGCCCTACATAAAAATTAAGACACCAACAAATTGAATCCATCTTGTTATGTTTACACACCCTAGCCTCCTTATAAATGACTTTTGGCTTTATAAGCAAATTGATATTTGATTTCAAATTCATCAAATCATATATGTAGCCAAAAGAATAATTTCCCTATAATATACTACATAAGGTTAAACTATTGTATTTTCAAATTAAAAAAATTGATTAGTTCTACCTAAAAAAAGTACAAAATTTTCATCTCTTAATACAATTACATAATCGTGATATCATCCCGATAAAATTTAGAAATTAACATTAAAACCCTACATTCAAGCCTTGAAATTCTTAGAAAGATATGTGGATACTAATCTACACAAAATCTAAACAAAATCACCAAATCATATGAAATTGAAGTACAGAACACCAATGATATAAATAGAAAACACAAAAAATGATAAACATGATGGCAAGAACCAGGAAACCTTAAAATCAAGTTATAGAACCCCTTAATAAGATTACCTCCATCTGTGCACATCTGGAAAACGATGTTGATGAAGAAAACCTTTCTGTGTAAAAGGCATTATGGAAAAGAAGCAAAAGGAAATGATCTTAAGAAGAAGATATGAACCTTTAAAACCTCTGTACAAATATAAGGCACCACCATTAACATTTGCTCTTACATTTTTTTTTGTCTCCACTGATCATCCATCCTGCACTCTAAATTTCAATTGGAAAAGTTTTCCAGAAGGGAAACACCGGCAATTATGGCCGGAGCGGTGATGAATCCGGTGCAGGTTCATACCTAGTAGCTTTGTGTGTGTAAAGACGATATTTGTTCGACTGTAGAAAGGATCAAAGGAACGAATACATACTTGAATTTCATATCCAGTTCCTAAGAGCAGAGCAAAAAAGGAAAGAAAACCTAGAATTCAAACCGTTGAGATAAGGCAGAGTAGCTTGTCCCACACGCAATGAGACATGTACCAAATAGTGTTTGACAGACAGTATTGTTAATGGTGATGATGGCGTTGGAGGTTGATGAGATTTTGGAGGAGAAGAGGTGACTTGAGAAAGAGAGGCGGTGAAGATGGTGCACGCTTGAGTGATTGTACCAGAAGCTTAAAGAATAGTAGGAAGTGAACAGTGAATTTCTGAGGGAGAATATATTTGCTTTTTAATATATATATAATTTATGTGAATAATAAAAAGGTTCAATTTTTAACAAAATTTATACGTAAACGCATGTAAAAATAAAGATGTCATAATGATATATTTGAAGTGTGTGAAAAACTATATTTTAAAAGCTATAAAAGAAATATAATAAATATGTAAAATAGAAATATTAAAATATCAAAACGTTAATTAAGTATATCTTGATGTTAATATAACATTTTATATAATAACGTATATAGAAGAATCGTTTGGAAAGGATATGCCCATAAGAAAATCATATCCAAATGGAGATGTAAATAAGAATGTTATGTTTGAAATTAAAGACTTTTAATCTTGTGGAAATAAATTATAAATATATTATATTTGATTGAAATTCGTTTCAATTTTTTTATCAAAATATACATAAAAATAAAGAAAATATTACAACGTATCTAAAATTTTGTAATACATCATATTTTAGGAAATTAGATCATAAATTAATAGTTTAGTTAATATGTGTATTTTTAATAAACATTAAATATAACAGGAGTAAAGCTTCTTCTACATACGCATTTAGAAGTGTTCTTATGACCACTTTTACTTTTCGGCTTTAAAATCTTACGCTTCGACTTTGTAAAATACTAAAATATTATTTTATTCATTAACTTAAAATATTATTATTATTATTATTATTATTGTGACTATATCAAATAATGATGACATATTGGCATCGTGAAAAATAAGACTGACACAATAGTATTAATACTACTATATAAGTGTTTTTATCTATGTTTTGGTTTTCCGAAACCAAGTTGTCACAATTTTATACGTTTTTATGCTAAATCAAGTTAATGCTACTGATCAACATGTGTAATAAAATTCATAAACATTGCATCATGCAATATTTCTTTTGACTTTATTGTGTTTTTCAATTAAATTACATTTTAAAATTCATATACAACATATGACGTATAACAACGTTTTTTTATCCATTTTCATTTCCATGATAAAAAAGGGTAAATTACGGAGATGATCCTTACGATTTGTTATTATTTCTTTCTTAATCCTTATGTTTCATAAATTACTCTAATAGTCCTAACATGTTTCATAAATTACACATATGATCTTAATTTTAATATTTATAACACATATAGTCCTTACGTTACGAAAAATCTAGGGGTCAAGAGTGAAATCTAGGGACTATATGTGTTACAAATTTTTAAAGGTTGAAAGTATACGAGTAATCTATAAAACTAATGGGCCAAAAGTGAAATACCAGCAAACAACAAGGATCATCTCAGCAATTTACTCTAAACTTTTTTTTTAAAAAAAAGGGGGAAAGTAAGTTCCTCGTTTATAAACCCATTTTCCTTAGTTCACCAGTCAGTTAAGACATTTGTTAACATCTTTCTAATCAATAGTTATACAAACAAAAACGAAGAGTTGATTAATATGATCGGTCATCGGTCATTGACCTTTCTTTCTTCTTTTTTTTGAAAGCAAATTTCATTAAAACCGAAGGACACCAAGCAAGCTACTCAGCCCTAAGAAACAAGTACAAAGAAACATAAAATACAAACAATTTTAAACACCAAATAATTCAAAATTACATCATATCTTCCAATCCAAGGAATATAGTTTGTACCGATTGTTGATCCAAAGTTCGTTTATTATGTTTGGAAGAAATCCGGTCATTGATCTTTCTAAATAAGTAGAGTAAACTAGCTCTTACTCCATGATAATTTCCCCAATCCCCACTTTGGAGGAAAAAAATATATTCAAAAATGCTAATGGCAGAGCCGGCCTTGGGGCAGGGAACCGTATGGTCGGCGCTAACAATCCATCCAAATGGTCCAATTCTTAACATCCATTTTAAATGCTTCAAACTTAATTGTAGCATGTTGACTTCTTTTATAAGAGTTATTGGGTTGGAGTCTCATCTGGAGCAAAATATTGCTCTGGATTGAGCCAGCCATGAGGTTTTCCTATTTGTAGGTTTCTTCCCCGAGTGGGTGGGTCGGTCAACATGCTTTGTTCATCAGGCAGAAACCGAACGCTTGCTATTAAAAAATGCATCGTCCACCCTTTTTATTGTTAGAATACAATCGGTAATCAAAGCAATCACGACGATCACAAACTCGATATTTTAGAATGACCCAACTTATGTAATATTACTTTCATTATATTTATATTGTAATGTTTTTTTTCTAAACGGATAATGTTAGATAGAACAATTTATAAATGTTGAACAGGGCTTTTTAGTATGATTACATATAATTATTTTGTTGTGTGATATTATTATTACGTTAGATAAATGTATAATATTTATAAAAATATTAAGTGCTTCTATACGAAACCAAGGCATATATATATTCCTTAAATGTGTTTATATTAAAGCTAGGTTGTTTGTTTAAGCTTATCTTTTTAGTTTCTAATGAGTCAATAACTAGAATTACACGGTCACACATGTGAATTTTAATTTTTATCCACTAAAGTATATTTAATGGTGATTTTTTTTTTCTGCTGTTCATATCCAAAAAGCATTAATAGTATTTAAGATCAGAGATTGCTTATGAACTTAAATTCTCTTTTATCCACGTGCTACAAACATGAGATATGTCGAAGGTGTTATAAAATAAGGTTTGCTCAAATATTCATGAGTGATGTGATTCAAATAATTTGTTATGATGATAACAAATAAAAAATAAACAAAACAAAGAGATAATTAATTGACAACAATAGCTTTAGGATATGAAGTAATGAATACTGTAGCACAAGATAAGATGGGTGTGGTGATAATGGAAAATTATGTCTGACAAAATAGGCTGGTTGAGTAAAGGGTTAGAATGGGTGTCAGGATAAATGCGGTTCATAACGAGTTTTAAGCAATATCAGTTTGAGTATAAATGGATTGTTTTTAAAAACACCAATTTGGTTTCAGTTAAAACGCGTTATAACTAAACAAATAGTCAATTAGGATAATTTCTACTAATTTTCTCATCAAATATATTATAAATCATTCTTAAACGTTTGAATCCATTGCATTGGTTATTCATCTTTACCCGTAATATATTAAAGTGTTACCCATATTAACTTATTTCATATCATGATGTTACTTATCGCAACCCATTATTCAACAATTGTTTACCTATATCAACCCATTTCTTTTGATTTGGCGAAATTTGCCTCTTCTATCAGGAAAATGAGTATATCATTGATGCTTAAAAGATGTTTGCATATGAAATGACCTTAATTTGGAGGTTGTTTGATTCGTGAAATGGAATACAAAGTAGTTGAATATGAAGTTGGTATTGAACGTTGAATAGTACGTGTAATTTGAAAATTCATAAATGTTAGTTGAAAGGCTTGTGGAATTAGATTCATTGAAGGTTAGAAGTTACACGACTCCACTTAATTAATAATATTAAATAATAAATAAATAATCTTTTTAAATCACTCTCTCCTAATTTTCCTATTTCTCCTTTAAAAATTAGAACAAAATTAAACGTGTCACAACCATTTACGCCTTTTGAAACAAATTCAACATGAAATCAAATCTACTGTTTTAACAAAACCGACATGAAATCAATTATGTCGAATTCAATTTGAACCTGTCTTCATCCATATTAAATTTCATCATTAAAAAATCATAATTCTAGATTAAATTTTGTTTTTATAGTTTGGTTCATTCATGTCTTTATCAAGTCTCTGTTTTGTTTGGATCATCGAATTTGGTTCCATAATTCCCATATTTCAGTTAATTTATTAATGAGGGTTTGGTTTCCCATTGTTTCCATCATTTCAAGATTTTTTGTTGAAATTATGGCTTATCTATTAAGTTATTGGTCGTGTTATTGTTAAATGAAGTGTATGAATTTATGAAGAATAAGGAAAGGTGAAGATGCAATAAGACATGTTTTGGTAAATATGCAGTTCGTATATATCTATACGAGTTGTATGGTTTTCAAATCCTACTGATAACATCCAATCACGATAGGTGATACAATGGATACGACATCTATATATCTATACGATAATACGAGTCACATTAACCTTGTTAAATGAATGTTCATTTGGACCTTTTAGCACCATATATAAGTCTCGTATAAGTTTACACAAGTCGTGTTACTTTTCCTTCTGACAAATCCTTACATTATCCAATTAGGACATCTGATAAAAATAATATTATTTGTATATGCATATACGAGTCGTATTGTTTCCTTTACTCAATGGATTTGTAGACTATGTCATAAGATATGAGTACCTATATGTGCTTAATTATTTGATTCCACTTAAGATTACTTGATTCGCATGCCAAATATTTCACACGACGTTATATTCCTCATTCACATATCAATTATATGACACGGTGTTAGATTCCTCGGTTTGTGTGGTAACAATATAACATTTATTTTCTTAATCAATTAATTTCTTTGTTCAAATTTTCTTGATTATATATCTTTGTTACACAATTTTAAGTCATATTAAAAGTTTAACGATGTTGATCGGGAACAACTTTGGGGATAAGTATATGTGTATTTATGAAATTGATCAGGTACAACATTTATTCGTTTATACGTTATTTGTTTTATAAAAGTTTAAATATATGTTATTTCATGTTTACTCGTGTATTAATTAATTGGTAGATTGGATAATTGTTAGAGGACATGAAAATGATTACGCCTTAGTCAGATGACAAAGTAAAACAAACACAATTATGGTGGTTATATAAAAGTGTGGCTCAAATGTGATCATAGTGGAGTATACGCGGGAGAACCCAAAATTATACGTTCTGGCAAGAAAAAAATGGGTTGCGAATTTCAATTGAATGACAAATACGAGAGGGAGTGTGCTGGTTGGAAGTTGCGAGTTGTAAAAACTGCACATAACTACCCAGACGCTAAACAACTAGATGGTCCTTCATATGCAATGAAATTGAACGACTCATAAATCTATCTATTAGAACAACTGACACGCTGTCATGTGACAAATCAGACTTGCATACAATAGTGTAATACTGTAATATAATCTATTTAGAAGTTAAATAAATTTTACCGTTAAAAAAATACTCAATTTAATCAACAATCCTTGATCAATAGAAGTGGTAAAAACAATTTAATGATTTGTTGAAATAGGAGAAACATAACCAATGATTGAAATTCGTCAGTTATGGATTGAAATTTGAAAGTGGAGAAGCAGAAGCAATGATTGAAAATCATTAATTATAATATTCTTCAAATAGTATTTGTCGAGGGTTATTCAAAAATAGTAGAGTAAATACAATACATAAATTAAAAAAATAAAATAAAAAACAGTACATTTGAAGGGTTCATCGCTTCCTTACACCGTTGATCGGAAGTCCGGCAACGCCTGGTTCATTGTCGTCCAACCATACCTCACGTAACAACTTGCGCCGATCGTAGGTATCTTCTCCTTATACAATTGCTCTTTTATTCGCTAGGGTTTCAATTATGAACTTTGCTTTTTCTCTCATCGTTTTCATTATCATTAGAATTTATGAATATGTGATTTCACGATTCGAAACCAGAAAATGTTGTCGTTGAACCCTAATTTTCATGCAAAACTGAGAATGATTGGCCGAGTGCTGAATTAGTGTACTACATGTATATTGTATGATTCTCGTTTTGCTTCAAAATTTGTTGCAATGTAAGTAAGAAACTCTTTGCTACAATTAAAAATAAACTATTCTCAACAGTTACTTGTTAACATTAGAGGATCCATATAATTGTTGCAGTTTAAAATCCATGTGTTTTTATTAAGAGAATATGTTATTTAGACTTTAGAGTTTATTGTAATAATATATGCAATAATCAAGTATGATTCTGATTAGATTTTCCTTGCATTCTCCTGACTGTGCACCTATATTGAATGTTATTAATCACTTATTTACAGCAATACAATTAGGATATAATTACAAAGGAAACCTGATTAAATCGTATTCTAGTTATGGTGAATATAAATATATAATTAAGTAAACCCTGACTAATATAAATATTTTTCTCTTTCACTACAGTGCAAGCATCATTGGCATCAATGACAAATATGAGGTCACTACTGTTATGTTTGGGGCAAGATGAATGAGTAACCAATTTAAAATTGCTAATTAATAGTGTTGTCTTAAAACAAAAAGTTTTTTTCATTTCATGGTCCAGATGTGAATGATAAATCATGCCTAGCTCCATACACTGCTAAAAGGTCATGTGGTAGATGTTCATCACATTCTTGGTCTCCCAAGTTTAAAAGGCTGGGGATATGTGCTTAGAAAAATCCAGTTGTGGGAGAAAAGGGTCAAACTTTATAACATGCTTAAGGTATTTAAGTTGTGCATGTTCAATTGGATATTGGGCTTCTTATGGTCCATGAGACATTAAAAGACAGAGGGGTCGTATTAGTTTGACTTCTGTTCATCCTTTTATTTTTGGCATTTAAGTTATGAGGGCACCCCACTCCTGCTTCTTTCCACAACTTTCTTGTTGCTGATGTTAATTAAAATGCTGTTTGCCTTTTAAGTTCATATAATTTTATGTATAATGTCTAAAAAATAATTCTGTAAGTTAGTTTGATATTGATACCATTTAACAAAAATTGCAGTTGCCATGGAACCAGTTTCTTTTTACTTGACAGTTAATACATTAATTATTATATACATGACTTTCTTAACCTGTATAGTTTTATTTTTTTATTTGTTTTTTTGTGGCATCTCATAACTTTGTTGATGTGCTAAGATAAGTAGAATTTCTACAAGGCTAAATATAGTGACTATGTTCCTACAGGAACCATGATTAGGCTGTTTAAAGTCAAGGAAAAACAAAAAGAAGAAGCTAAAAATGCAAATGGAAGGGGATCCTTAAAGAAGCAAAGTGCAGGGGAATTACGTCTTCATAAAGGTAAATCCTTTTACACCCTATTTGCGGTCCACACATATAATGTATATAGGGGCTAAAGTAAAATTGCACTAATTTTAATGTTATTTTACTTATTTTATGAAAATAACGTTAAAAATGTTGGGATGATTAACTTCGAACAATAACTTTGAGCCGGGGACTCCTTCGGAGCAGCCTCTCTATCCTAACTAGGATAGGGGTAAGTTTTGTAAGTTTGTCTATCATTTCCCCTCCAGACCCTACTGAAAAGTGGGAATATACTAGGTAAATTCGTTTGTTTTATGTATATATGTTGAGCAACATAAAGGTGCTGTATATCTTTATATATTGTTTCTATCTTTTGTTGAGAATCTAGTATTTGTTTTTCTCAAATAAGGTTTTGCTTATCACTCATCACTGGATAATGTAAATCATTGGGTATAGGTCCAGTTTTTAACTTGCATGTTGTAATTCAGAGTTGATATAATATTTATCTTAGTTGTACTAAATTTATATTATATACATCTGACGTTTAACTTTTGTAGACATAAGTGAACTGAACTTACCAAAATCATGCACTATTTCATTTCCAAATGGCAAGGATGATCTGATGAGTTTTGAAGTCTCCATTAAACCTGATGAAGGGTATTACATGTAGGTTATCTTTTCATCTCATTCAAGGTTTAAAAAAACGGAAACGAGCCTCGAGTCGTTTTCTTTTAGACTCATGAGGCGTAAGCCTCAAAACAATATTGAAAAATAATTAAAATTACATATATATATTTCATAATGAAATTAAGTTTCATCATAAGCTAATTGAATTACAGTTTCTGTTGTATATTTCTGAGCTTTTCACCAAGCGGGGGTCAAGAAGGCTGCGCCTCCTTGCGTGGTCCTAGGGGTAGAGCCCCTGGTGGCGGTCCTTATGCTTGGTTTAGTTCAATCCTATTTCTTATTTTCCCTAAACGAGTGAAATAAGGGTCAAAAAAGTCAAAACAGGTCATAACAAAACATCCAAAATCAAAAAATGCCATTTTTAGTGAGGCTTAAGCCTCACCGCCTCGACCCACCTGAGGCTTACGTTCCATTTCCCCCCACAAGGCTATGCCTCTTATGCTATTTCTGGACGCCTCGAGGCGTGTCTCGGAGCGCCTTTCTAAACCATGATCTCATTCATATGAGAATAGGTTAAATATGGTCGTATTTGTTGAATAATGGGTAAAAACATTAAAAATATATAAAGTTGGATCTTTTACGTGTGTACAAAGCCACAAGTTGTTTTTGTAAAAAAAATATATTAAAAAGTCAAGCATATAGTTTTTTAAGTCATATTTAATACAGCAACCCGTTCTAAAATCTCAAGAAAAGGATGAGCCGCTTGCCCCGAAATGACCTGGACCAATAGGGAAATCCCAATAAATTGGGCCTTTCGATACAATCAAATAGAAAGCAAAGTGTTGGTGGGTCAGTCTAGCCCGACCCGTTTTTACCTGCATATAAAGTATCCCATGACCCCTTTGACCTGGACCCATTTTACTGATTACCTATGTTGCCACCTCTATGAAAAAGGCATGATCAATTGAAGTGATTCACGTATATCTTTTCCAATCTGGTCAGTTTTTGTTCACCAATACGTGTGCTTGTTCATGTAACAGGGGAGGGAAATTCTTGTTCACTTTTAATGTGTCCACTATTTATCCACATGAGGCACCAAAGGTTAAGTGTAAAACCAAGGTAAAAATATTCTTATTTATCCAAATTTTTTACTTTATCAATAATGGGAACATTTATTCTTTATTCAAATGTATGATTTAAGAAAAATATCTAGTGTATCATTATTGATGCAGGTCTATCATCCAAATATAGATTTGGAAGGAAATATATGCCTTAACATATTACGAGAAGATTGGAAACCTGTGCTCAACATAAATACTATTGTCTATGGATTGTATCATCTTCTTACGGTTTGATTTACATACTTATATCATATACATAATGCATGCGTCCTATATAAAACATTTCCAAGTCTCTAAGACAACCAATTTTAAATATGCCTCAGCTCGGATTCGAACCCAAGACCTCCCACAGGAAAGTCAAGAGGGTAACCATTAGGCTAGAAGCCCTTGGTTTCGCCATGTATATCATTAGTTAAAACAATTGGTATAAATGTTTATGCGGTTCTTGAATGAAATTGGTTCTCCATTTATCGTCCATCAGTTTTATAAAACCTATAAATACTTTTATTAAAATTAAGTGCATTATTATTGCAATAGTTTGATCCAACCTGAACTCCCCATGACCCGTTACCATACCCGTGGGTCTAATTTCTTCCTCTACTAAATATGCATAGTTATGTCCAGGAACCAAATCATGATGATCCATTAAATCAGGAGGCTGCTGCTGTTCTAAGGGACAACCCAAAAGCATATAGTTCTAATGTTAGGACATCAATGGCTGGAGGGCGTGTTGGGGATACATATTTTGCACGATGCATCTAACTTTTTTCTCACTGGATGAAGAACTGAACTTTAGGTGTGTTTTATTTTTTATTTTTTTGATTAATAGCAAGTCGACAAATATCTTGTTGATTAATTCTCCACGTAATTTATAAAGTCCAATCAATCTTTAATCAACATTACTTTATTTTATCTGATGTGCTGTAAAGAGTATTGGCTCGTGAATATTAATCAAACACGTAGACGATTTTATGTGGCCCTTTCTCATTGCTTGGATATTAAGTAAAAAAAGACATTGCGTATCTTCTCAATTAACAATTTATTTTATGTGATATCTTATTTTATTTATTTATTTTTAATTGAATTCGTGGTGAACAATAGGTACATAATTGCAGCGATAATTGATATTTGTTAAATTTAATCAGATTATTGTAGCAAACAAATGATGCATCAAACATTCTAAGTCACGTGTCATAGTATATATGTAGACCTAACAATCTTGGCTTATAACAAGATAAATGTGTAGATTTTGGTAAATAATTAATGCATTATGGGTTGAAATGGGCAAATTTATGACATATAATGGGTTGAGATAGTAACACTTTAACATAATGCATGTTAAGATGATCGAGTAACTTAAAAACTATGTGAATATAATAGATTCAAACAAGTAAAAATTATCACTAATATATATGGTGAGAAAAATCATCAAAAATTATTCAAAAAAACTGTTTGTTTAATTACAACTTATTTTGACTTAAATTAAATAGATGTTTTTTAAAAACGACCTATTTAGACTCATAATGACCTAATCCGCACACATCTTGACTTGCACCCGTTCTGGCATGTTACCTAATCTAACTCAACCCGCCCATTTCACCAGTCATATATATAGGTGATCATGAAGTCACGTACTTCATGGTGCAATAAGAGATTTTTTTATGACGTTACCAACTAATATGAAAATGATTATTTTCATAGCATTTATGGTAACTTGTAACATATTTTTTTGGTCCTTTTAGACTGTGAGAGTGTGGAGGAAGGAATGTGAAGAATAGCATCAAACCCGTTTGATAGGGAATAGAGAAGAGACGAAGTTTGAGAGGGGTTTAAGAGACACATGAGAAATGTTGTGTGGACATGTGTCAGGTCAACCCTATTTTTTGTGGTCCTATATTAGAGATGGTATAGTGAGAAATTTTGTGTGAAAAATGGGTTCTATTTTTTGCCTTTATTAAAATCAATAAATGATCCTTAGTACCTGCAGAGTACAGAAGGCTTAACCAAAAAATAGTAACCAAACATCAGCTATGGTCAGTTTTATTAACATTGATTAGATTTCTATTAAGAGTCGGTTAATTATCCAATATGTTTCTAAGTTGAAATATGTAACTTTTAGCTCGATTATGCAACTTCTGAAGTCTGAACTAAAATATATGAGTTTTTAGCTTAATTATGGTGTTATAATTATAATTATGCTAAAAAAATACATGAAAATACATAAAATGTATGAAAGTATGATACAAGTATATAAAAAATACATGAAAATATGCTATAACTACATGAAAAGTACATTATTTGGTTTGGTTGTAGTACACTTTTAGACTATAACCAAAAATCATAACCGATTTTTCTGTTAATTACAACCTTAACTATAATTGCTGGTTGGATTATGATTTGGATATTACTTTTTACTCGATTAAGGGTTTTATTTGTTCACCCAAAAATCCTGAGCTTTACACAACTTTGACAGATGCATGAAGCCGTGAATTGGGTCAAGACTCGAGACATCCTTGAGCCATCCTTAACGTGATGTCATTGCTGAAAAGACGCGGAAAAAGGTTGGGCGTAAAATGCCACAATATTTAATTTACATTTTCAGTTTCAGTTTCTTTTTTTTATATACTAATTATAAATAAGATGAGGTATAAAGTTTTGTAATAATTAATAATATTTACGTATTTTCTATGAATATTTATGTTTATAGTAACATGTAAGTTTTTATAACATTCAAATTTGTACAAAAAAAAAAAGGAATGGTTTCTTACAAAATTTGTATATTAAAAAATAGAGTTTTGTTATAAACGTTTTATAAATAGTTCTTTATAAAGTTACATTGTTTTATCAAATTAAATAATAAGAAATTAAAAAAATAAATAGTGTGATATATTAACATTTTTATTTTAAAAGATTTAATGTAAATACCACGATGATGTGAATATAAATGTTTGCGAGTGATGGATTAAAGAAAATCAAGCATTTCTAAATAGTAAATAATAAATGTATTGCAATTTGACAACTGGCCAAGTATTTTTTTAAAGCACCGTTTAATTTATTTTTTTTGAACGATTTAATGCAAGACAACAAGATACCTTTACTCCTTTGTCTAATTCTTATACACGGTCCGCAGACTTCGAATCTCAAATCCAATCATATGGTGTCTTTAGCGGGGATGAGATTGATAGCGTATTATTGTACCAGTGCAGGTTTGAATACCAGTATTTGTTACAAAATTGTCATCTTTAAAGATATTGGTACCGTAACACTATCGGTATCAAAATAATGATACTGAAGTTATAAAAAGTAGGTATCAAATATTATAACGAATCTATTGGTACGGTACCAATATGATACATTACCCATAGACTATCAATTCGATATTGGTACTTGGTAGCACATCCACACCCCTAATCATTATAACCAAAATAGTTTTAGAATAAAAATGTGTATTTATCATAGGGCCATATTTTATTTTATTTATAAAAATAGAAATAATGAAATAAATATTTTTTATGATATCTCGCTAAGCATGTAAAGTTAAGTGAAATAAGTAATTTTTTTATTAAAATATAAATAATGAAATTAAAGCATGAGGCAATCATAAAGTAAAAAGATTCACAAAATTGTAACGTAGTTTCATGAATTGTTTAATTTAAGACAAGTTCAAATAATAATAATAATAATAATAATAATAATAATAATAATAATAATAATAATAATAATAATAATAATAATAATAATAATAATAATAATAATAATAATAATAATAATAATAATATTATTATTTAATATTATTATTATTATTATTATTATTATTATTATTATTATTATTATTATACTCTAACCCCAATTTCGAAAACTTTTCAAATAACTTTCATCACTTTAGATTTTAAAGTTTCAATTTTATCTTATATAATATGTATATACTCTTTGATTTTTACCTAATACTTTCATTCGTTAATTTAAAAAATAATAGTAATTGTGAGTTATATTGGTTGACGGTAGCATGTTGCATATTGTAGAGAATAAAACCAACACCGACTATATTTTACTCTATATAACCGAGTCGTCGTAGTTTGATAAATATTCTTTTTTAATTTACAACGTTAACGTCACTTACCAACACGCGTATTTAAGTTCGTTAGCAGGTCGTGTCATGCATTGTCGCTATGAATTTTCTTATATTTTTTCCAATTAAATTGCTTTTTAAAATTTTTTATAGCGCAACATATGTTGTATAATAGTATTTTTTTTTAATCTAGGTTTCAGTTTCTATAACCAATTTATCATAACTATATATATTTTTAATTATACTACCAAATCATAATACATGAGTTTTAATCGTATCATCCCACATTTACATAGTTTATCCAGAGCAACTTCATGGTAACACTCAGTCCCTTTACAAGTTGTTATTCAATAAGAGTCTGATGCACATAATTCACCATAGGCTATATAAAACACTCGTTAAATTCCTAATTTGTTTTTCTTTAAAGTGCTTATTTATTTATTTTTTAAACGGTAATGTTCTTACGTACCACGTATATTGTCTTAACTGGGCATATCGTACAGAGGTATGACATAAACCCCCAGATGCGCGGGAACCTCTGTGGAATAGGTAGGAGTATAGGACATAATTCACCATAGGCTGTATAAAAAATCGTTAAATTCCTGATTTGTTTTTCTTTAACGTGCTTATTTATTTATTTTTTAAATGTCAATGTTCTTGCGTAACATGTATGTTTTTTTAATTGGGCCCACTGTGCAGAGGTAGTATGTGTGGAACCCCGTGAAATAAGTAAACTCTCACCTCCCATTAGAATTAAACCCTAGATAAACCACAAGTTAACCTTCACCTTATATTCTTTAAACTTATCATGAGATGTAATTGAACCCATAACCTTCACTATTAAAGGTAAGAGCCCTGACTACTTCTAAGTTAATTTATTTATTAGAAAGGTGTTATCTCAAACAAATGTCGTTGTACGAT
The DNA here is from genome assembly GCA_009363875.1 of Mikania micrantha. Lineage (NCBI taxonomy): Eukaryota > Viridiplantae > Streptophyta > Magnoliopsida > Asterales > Asteraceae > Mikania > Mikania micrantha. The sequence continues at coordinate 249,475 of SZYD01000662.1, forward strand.
TGATTACTCCATTCGTGTTACAGCTCTGATGCACGTGCTCTTGTCGAATGCGGGACCACCAGAAGAAAGAAGCGTGTGATGTGTCTCTTGTGGTCCCCACGACAACTGCACTCGGTTCTAACTCCATCCCTTTGTCCACACGTGATGCTGTTCCGTTCAATCTTAACAACTCCATGTCAGCACCTTCAACTCTTCAAGGGATATCCTCTATTTTTTGCCTTTAATTAGTCCTTGTAGAATTACTTAATTTACAATTGTGGCAAAACTTATATATACTTGCTCCTCATAAAAAATGTTTTAGGAGTAAACCAAAGTAGAAGGTATTCTTAAACGTGGTTGAGAGTTATAACAATTATCTATTCCATGTTGATTGATTCTTATGATTTGATTTATAACATGTATAAGAATAACATTAATAAGAATATACATTAGATGGAATTTGTAAATCTAGCAAGTGCAATATTGATACCTGACATGGCTTCTTAAGACAGATCCGATTGGATTTCCGTTTAGGGTGTATAGTGAAGATGGAGTTAGATGGAGAGACTGTTGAGAGAGGGTTACAAATTATAGGCTTAGGAATTCGTAAGTTATGATGTTGAGAATTAGTCAAAATAAGAAGCCTTAGTCTCCTTTATATACATCCAAGAGAAAACTCTAATTATGATAATAAGGGTAATTATGTCGATCAAATAATTACCTATCTAAATGAGTATTTAAGTAATTTGATCAATTAGATAAATAATCACAAGGGCCATATAACAAATATAAATAATTTAATCTTACATTCCATACTTCAAAAACATCATACTAGCAAAACGTGGAAGTGTTGTATTAGATTTTAAATTTGTTTTTAAGGTTTATATTACTTGTATACTTGATTTTAACTGTTATACCAATCATAATACCCGAAAAAATAGGCTATGTTTAGGTGAATACAACTATGGAGCTTGCCATTGACTTGTGTTGTGTACAAGACTTGAATTCCTAGTTCTTGAGCGATGAGTGGGTAATGTGATTAAATGATGGGTAGCTATATAGAAGTGAACACTAGTTGCAACCAAAAGCTACCAGTCAAAACACATGTGTTGGATTCGATTCCTTTGATTCAGATTTCAACATGAATACAAAATCAGTAAATAACATGAGATTAGATGAAACCTGTGAATCCAGTAAACGTGTTGTTGATTCCTGACATGATGCTTGAGAGATTACGATCCGATCGGTTTCCCGTTTAGGGTGCATAGTGAGGATGTGATTGTATAGAGGCTCGATCTTAGGAGTTCACGAATTCTCTTAAGGAGAAAGGTGACTATGATGTTGAGTGTAAAGTAATTATGTGAGCCTTAATCTCTTTATATATACACCCAAGGGGAAACCCTAATTAGGATAAATAAGGATAATTACGTCCATCAAATAATTATCTATCTGTTAGAGGTAATTAAATAATTGATCTATTAATTAAATAATCATGAGGGCCATACATATATTATTTATTTCTAACAACATGCTCTTATTCGAGTCCATTACTCGTCCATGTTTCATCCACGTTCTCTTAAATGTTTTATTTAGTGTGGATAGTTCTCGATTTGACAGTGGTAGTTTAGTAGGTAGTTTCTTTGCAATTTAAATGTAAAAAGTAGGACTTTTTTTTTTTTGATGTTTGATGTGTGTAATTTATGAGTTTGTTGTTCATGGAAACTTTAAGTTGGTCTTCCTTTATCATCTTTCACTTTAAAAAGCTAAAGACTAAGCAAATAGCAAAACAATTAATGTTGGTACATTTTTTGTACTTCTTGGTAGAGGTGTTCAAAACACCCAAAACCGAAAAAATTCGAACTCTGAATCCTATTCGAAACCCGAAAAAGATGTGAATTAGAGATTTAGATAGATTCGGATCGGATATCTGTTTTTTTATTTGGATCAGGTTGGATATCATGTGTACAAAATCTTATTTATTTAGATCGTATATCCGAATTCAACCCAAATAACACAACTAAAACCTGCTTAATCAGATTATTCGGTAAAAATAAGTTTATTCATGTTATTTAAATGAATTTGGATCAAGTCTTAAAATATTCAAATTTGAATATCTGATGATTTGATCTTAAAAAAAAACCTCTACTTATTTGCATGATATAAGGTTTTTGTAATTCAATTATGTGACCGTAAATGATAAACTTTAAGTGAGTCGAGACACAAATAGTTTTTACAAAGTTTGTAATCACTAATCAAATTAGAGTTGCTTGTGGTTGTAAACATAGCAAAGGACTTATGATTAGATCTCTTTAGTTTTAACATAGCTCATTAAACTATACAAATATGACCAAATTCATCATTGCTCATTTTTGCAGTTTCAACTTTCAAGTGTGATTTCATAAAACATGAGGTCATGATTGCAGTTTATTCATAAACAATGGATGTAAATGTAGTTTTGTAAAACTTTATTATTAATAACTAAATAAATACACACGGACCAATCTCACTTCGACGAATTAGATCCAACAGAACTTCAATTCCACGTGAATCCACATAATAAAGTTGTTAAAACTTCAAAGTCGCCGGAGAATCACAGAATGACCGGCGGTGGTTCATCCGGACGGCTGCCGTCGTGGAAGGAGAGAGAGAACAACAAACGACGGGAGCGGAGAAGAAGGGCTATCGCCGCTAAGATTTACGCCGGACTTCGATCTCAGGGAAACTATCGACTCCCCAAACACTGTGACAATAACGAGGTACTGAAAGCACTCTGTGCTGAAGCTGGTTGGGTCGTTGAAGAAGATGGAACCACTTATCCTAAGGTTTGTTTCTGTTGAATGAATCTGATTTCTGTTTTGGAATTGGAATTAGGGTTTCTGCTAGATCTGTTGCTGTTCTTGTTCTTTCTCAAGAAGATGTTGTTAGGTTTGGTCGATTGTTACTAAATTTGTTTGATATCTTTGTAGAGTAAGTTAACATTGGCATGCATTTATTTGGATACATGTAAATGATTTTTCTAGGGTTTGACTTGGAGTGGTTATGGTGCATTTTTGCTACTTTCAGCTGCAATACTGCAGATTGAAGAAGATTGACTTTGAATTATGTTTTGAGTTTTGCTGTAAATGTTTTTTTTTTTTCTGTGTAACTTTATATATCTTATAAACTTGCTGATTTTCTGCTTTGATTATTCAAATTTGCAGAGAAAATGGTTTGAAATGATCAAATTTTGTTTGTTTTGCCGCAAAATTCTTAAGTTATTTGTGTTTGATGATGGAATTAGGATTATGAAGAGTTTATATTGAAATGCCTAAATTGTCAAATACTGTTTGATTACAGGGATGTAAGCCACCTCCAAATGAAATAGCAGGAATGTCAACCAACAGAAGTAGTTGTTCATCAATCCAACCTAGCCCAATGTCATCAGCTTTCCCGAGCCCGGCTCCATCATACCATGCTAGCCCAACATCATCATCTTTCCCAAGCCCAAGCCGTTGCGAAAACCCACCTAACCATTCGTCCTACATTCTCCCTTACCTCTGCAACTTACCCCCTCTGCGAATTTCCAATAGTGCCCCTGTAACACCACCTCTCTCATCCCCAACTGCTCGTGGAACAAAACGAAAACCCAACTGGGAAATGCTATCCACAAAGGCATTACAGACATTTCACCACCCACTTTTTGCCACGTCTGCTCCCACAAGCCCGACTCGCCGACACCGCGTTCCGCCAGCAACAATTCCCGAATGTGATGAATCCGATGCTTCCACGGTGGATTCGGGCCGTTGGGTTAGTTTCCAGACAATGGCTGCCTCAGCTGCACCGACTTCACCAACATTCAACCTTGTGAAACCTGCAAGCCAGCAACCGTTTTTCCAAAACGGGCTGGTGATGCAAAACGGTCCGGGTTGTGATTTTGAGTTTGAAAGCAACACGTTGAGAGCATGGGAAGGCGAGAGGATACATGAAGTTGGGGCAGATGATTTGGAGCTCACTCTTGGGAGTGGGAAAGCCACCAGCTGAGTTGAGTGTGAGTCTAAGTGTCTAGCCAAAGATTGAACACCTGGTTCGTGTGGTTGTCAAACTCAAATGAGCTCATTTATCGATATATAAGCCTGATTAAGAGGAAATTTGACATTGTTCAGAGCTTGATGAATTGGTGGGGTGATTGATTTCCTGATTTTCCATTGAAGCAGATCTTTGTTGATTAGTAGACTCCTCATTGGAAGCTTAGTATAAAGAAAAAAAGACATCTAAATCTGTATTTTGTTGTTCTTCCAATTTGAATTCTAGATCATTTTTCTTTTTGTTTTTTGTTTTCATTTTTAGTGTAGTATTTCTGGTTTGTAACATACGGTGATTGGCTTTTAAAATTTTTTAGTGCTTTGAGTTCAAGTTTTTCTAAATGTAATTTATCTTAATTCTTTAGTTATCTGTCATCATGCACTCCAGAGTGCATAATTGATAAAATATCAGAGTGTAACTTCATACAAATCCAGTTGAGCAGTAACCGCAACACAATCCTTTATTCCTTTTCTTTGATAAGAATTTTTTGTAAATTATATATCTTTCACTGGAGATCAGTTTTTTATGCAAAATGATGCATATATGACTGGAGCATTTAGTTAACAACTTCTATTATTATACTAATCCTCTAAAGCTCATAGGAGATTGGTCAGTTTTACGATCTCTCTCATCTTCTCCTAAATTTCTAAACATGTCTGTAAATGGCATCTTCTCCTTCTAATATATCATATCTCACTTGCAGAGTTGCAGGTTTCTATTGATCCTTTTGATGTAACAATAGTCGATGGTGACTATCCTCTTCACTCGCTTGTAGTTAACTCCCTAATCCCCTCAATTCTTAAAAATCTGTTGCTGTGAATTCACAAAGGGGTGATATTCAAAGGCGAAGATGTATCAATTGAATGGCGATTATGAACTTGCTAGTGGATAGAGTCATGATGCTGTTGGCGGAGTTTAATGTCGTTTTGGTAACACCGGATCAGCTGTGTCTGGATTCAGTGTTGTATCATGTTAGGACCGATAATCAATTCACAGGTTAGATTCAAAGACCTACTTGTATTTCTTTATTCTCATGACAGTTAACTCCTAATCCCCATCAGTTAAACAATTTTAACATATTTCTAGTTTTTCATCAAACTTATGAAGTCATTTTGTTCAAGTTATGAAGTTGATTTTGGTTCATAAAATTATAGTTTTCATCCAAACATAAGGTTGGGGTATTTCTTATTATTCTACTAATAACCAAACACTTTCATGAGGAAGCAAAGCAATAATGTAAATTGTATTTTAGATTCTCAAAGTTACTGACCTTTTTGAGGCTTTTTTATTTTTTTTACTCATGTGAAAACCATGCCTGTTTTGTGTATGATTCATTCTGCATTCAGTTTCTTTTCAAGGGCCTGCTTGATCAAAACAAAGATCAAGTAACATGGATTCAGTTCTTTTTTTTAACCAGTGTTGTAAAAATCGCTAGGCGCTAGTCGGGCGGTGAGTTAGGGACTAGCGATTAATCGGGATTAATCGGATTAGAATTTTATATGTATTTTTTCAAAATTATATACATATATACAAAATTTTATACATAAAATTTCAAATATTTAAAGATTTTAACCTTTTAATTGTTAATTTATATGCTAATTAATATCAATTTTATTTATTTTTATCTTTTAAAAAGCCCATTTATTAAAATCCAATCCATATGTTAAAACTTAGTCCATTTGTTTAAAGCCCATTAAGAAAGAAAAAGTTGAAAACACTAGTCGATTGAATTCAGGCATTCAGCAATCAGCACTCTAAAAATTTGGGGCTTTGAGCCGATGGTCCTCCAAGTCCACGACTTCGATGAGTTCGATCGAGTATCGACTTTGAGGCTATGAGCCGATGGTCCTTGAATTGACTTCGATCTGTAGCGGGCTAGCAGCTAGCAAGATCCGATGTTCGATCTGTAGCAGCCTAGCAGGTGATGTTCGATCCACGACTTCGATCGACTTGGATTTTGCAGTCGATCGGGAGATGTAAGGCCGATCGGGAGTTGGGAATGCAAGAAGAAAAACCCTTTTTTTTGGGATTCGGCCAAAAATTTGGGATTTTGGATCGATTTTTTCAACTAAAAACGATTAATTCTGATTCCCGACTAGTACCGATTAGGACCGACTAGGTCGACTAGGACCGGCTTGGACCGAGAGGGACCGACTACCGATTAATGGGGCGAGATAGCCTAAATTTAATCGATTAGGGGCCGATTACCGATTAATCCCGATTAATCGGCTGCCTAATCGCGATTTTTAAAACACTGGGTTGGGCAGTATCTTTAATATCTGTGTGAAATGTATATATAGTCCCTGGGTAATTCTAGCTGGTTTTATGGCATCCCTCTATCTTGATTTATTACGTTCAAAAATGAGGTCCAACTGGCATCGATTGTTTCGATTCAACTGT